>JBBPBO010000005.1:39102328-39216528 GCA_037974295.1 Cicer cuneatum | reverse complement strand
GGATTTCAGAAGGAATAGTGGGGGGGTCAGAAGGAACATTTGGAGGGGCAGACGGAGTGGTAGGAGAGGGCTTCTTGTTGAGCTGTTTTGGTGCCCTAGATTTACTTCGTTGGAAAATCTTCAGATTCTTCCTAGCTAGGTATTGAGAGATTGTTACGGCATATTTTTTCTTTAGGGTTTTAGAGGGGGTTGAGATGAAGGTTCAGGAGTTTGCTGCTGTTTTTGTTGTTGAGCAGTTGCTGGAATACTGGAAAGAGGAGCATTTATTTCTTCCTCATCAGAGTCGGAAAAGATAAACACAGAAGCATCAGTTTTCTTAGGGTTCGAAGTCCCTATTCCAGACAGAATTCGCATGGACCTTCGTTTTGGGGGGTTAGTGGAGTTTCTCAAGTGAGGAGGAACTTGAGTGGTGTTGGGTACAAATTTAGGGTGAGAAGGGGGAAAAATTGTTGCGAGTGGTTTAATGGGAAGTGGGATAGGGCTTGATTCCCGTGAAGACAAGGATGAGGATTCTGAGGAAGAAAATGGCATTTTGATGGGAGAAGGTATGGGTGGTGGTGAAGGTGAACGATAGCGAAATGGAGAAGAAGGTGGTGGTGATGGTGATTTATTACGCGTATTTTTACGACCACTGGATTTAGTTCTAGCCATTTGAGTTTTTATAGAGAGGGAGAAAGTTTTTTAAGGAAGAAAGGCAGAAAGATTTTGAGGAAGACGAAAGGAAGGTTTCTGAAGGGTTTGTGAGAAATTGCAAAGACAGAATTTGCCTTTTTAGAGAGAAAAGATAATGATGAGTGAAACCTAGGGAAGGAGGTTTTGAAAAGATGTAACACCTCTTCTTGAAAGGGTGTCAGGGCGCTTTTGGAGGCAGGGGACAAGAGCATTAAATGCCAAAACTCCCCTTTTTCTCATGCGCAGAGAGAATGAGATACGCAGAGGAGAAAGTTGATTTAAAAACGGAGAAAGTTGACTGAAAAACGGAGATTGATAAACGTTCTTCGTTTTCTGCATAAGCAGTTTTAATGAGATTTCTCTGGATTTCTCATGATTTTCAGCCTTTCCTTAATTGAATTAAAACTATCCTCAGCAAGAGGCTTTGTAAATACATCAGCAAGCTGATTTTGGGTATCAACAAAGATTAATTCAATGCTTTTCTTGCTAACATGATCTCTAATGAAATGATGCTTAATTTCAATATGCTTAGATCTAGAATGCTGAATTGGATTTTTAGACAGATTAATAGCACTAGTTTTATCACAGTAAATTGGGACATTAGAATAACTTACAGAGAAGTCTTCAAGTTGATTCTTTATCCAAATTACTTGGGAGCAACAATTTGCAGCTGATACGTATTCAGCTTCAGTTGTTGACAGTGCAATCGTGTTTTGTTTCCTGCATGACCAGCTGATTAGGGCTTCTCCCAGGAACTGGCATGAGCCACTTGTGCTCTTTCTTTCAGTTTTGTCCCCAGCATAATCAGCGTCGCAGTAAGCTACAAGATCAAAATGTGAACCTTTTCTATACCAAAGGCCAAGATCAGTAGTACCAACAAGATATCTAAAAATTCTTTTTACAGCAGTTAAATGAGATTCTTTGGGTGCAGATTGAAATCTAGCACATAATCCTATTGCAAATACGATATCAGGTATACTTGCAGTTAGATATAACAAAGAACCAATCATTCCTCTGTATTCTTTTTCAGAAACAGATTTTCCATTTTCATCTTTGTCCAATGAAGAAGATGGATGCATGGGAGTAGTCATGATTTTGGCTTCATTCATTTTGTATTTCGTTAAAGGATCTTTTGTATATTTTTCTTGAGAAATAAAAATGCCATCATCATGCTGCTTGATTTGTAAACCAAGAAAGTATCTCAACTCCCCCATCATGCTCATTTCAAATTCACTTTGCATATGATTTGAAAAGGCATCACACATTTTTTTCATTGGTGGAACCAAAGATTATATCATCAACATACACTTGCACTATGAGTAAATCATTTTTATCAATTTTCTTAAAGAGTGTAGTGTCAATGTTTCCTCTGGAAAATCCATTTTGATTAAAAAAGAACTTAATCTTTCATACCAAGCTCTTGGTGCTTGTTTCAGACCATATAGAGCTTTGGTAAGTTTATAAACATGGTCTGGTTTTGATTGATTTTCAAAGCCAGGGGGTTGTCGTACATAAACTTGCTCATTTAAAAAACCATTTAAAAAAGCACTTTTAACATCAAGATCAAATTATTGGGAATACAACTGATGGAATTCGAACCAGAATGTCTTTCAAAGAGGATGACAACAACAACATGGCAATGATCTCCCAACTCGAACCAAAGTCAATCAAAGAAGCCATTGTTGATCAATCTTGGATTAATGCAATGAAAGAAGAACTTCATCAGTTTGAAAAGAATGAAGTCTGGAATCTTGTCCTAGATCCTCAAAACCAGACCATCATAGGAACAAGATGGGTGTTTAGAAACAAACTGGATGAAGAAGGTAAGGTTATTCGTAACAAAGCCAGACTGGTTGCCCAAGGTTACAATCAACAAGAAGGTATTGATTATTTGAGGGAAATGCCAAGTTCATCAAAAAATGCTTTAAAAGAAGCGTTTATAAATTCTCCTCCATGATCACTTCTTACAGAAATGATGCTGGAATCTTTTTCATTTTGAACCTTCTTACAAAAGTTTTTGAAAGCATCAAATGCATCATCTTTTTGTTTTAAAAATAAGACCCATGTATATCGAGAATAATCATCAACAATAACAAAACCATATCTCATTCCACCTAGACTTGTTGTTTTAATAGGACCAAAAAGATCTATGTGAAGCAGCTCAAGGACTCTATTTGAGGAAATAAAATCTTTTGGACGAAAGCTACTTTTAACTTGTTTTCCTTTAACACAAGCTTCACATATTTTATCTTTATCGAAATTGATTTTTGGTAATCCTCTAACAAGTTCTAGTTTTGAAATCTTTGAAATAGTTTTCATACTGATGTGTCCTGTCCTTTTGTGCCAAATCCATTTATCTTTGTTTATGGATATGAAGCAGGATTCATCAGGTAATTCTTCAAGGTATAAAACATAAAGATTTTTCTTTCTTATACCTGAAAAAATGAGTTCGCCATTTTTGTTTTTAACTTCACAGAAGTTTGGTTTAAAAATAACCTCGAAGCCATTGTCACATAGTTGACTTATGCTTAAGAGATTATGTTTCAGACCTTCTACATATTGAACATCAGAAATTTGAGCTGAGTTTTTCTTACCAATGGTTCCTTTGCCTTTGATTTGAGCTTGGTTGTTGTTACCAAAGGTTACAAAACCTCCTTCTTTCTTTTCAAATGACATGAAGGAGCTTTTATCTCCTGTCATATGTCTTGAACAGCCACTGTCCAAGAACCATGGCTTTTTCTTGACAAGTTGAAATCCATTCTGCATAAGATGTTATATTAACTTTAGGTACCCACTCTTTTTTGGGTCCTTGAGAGTTAGTTTCAGGATTGGATTTTCTTTTGAAATAACATGCTGATTCATGATGACCAAATTTAAGACAATAGGAACATTTAACAGTTGGTCTTGGTGTTGTATTTGAAATCTGAGTTTTCGAAGGTTTGAATCTTGATTGTGTAAAGATTCTGGATCGTTCTCCCTTTTTTAAACTTTCTGGAGAATGTTCAGTTTTTCTTTTTGAACTTTCTCCGTTTTGAGAATAAGCTGGAGAACGTTCTGGTTTTTTCAAAATTGGCTTTTTCTTTTCAAACATCTTTCTGCTCTTAATCTTTTCATCCCGTTTTTTGAAATAGCACGCAAATTCCAAATGTCCAAGTTTTTTACAGTATGAACATTTTGTTTTGCATTTTTCGATCTTGCTTTCCGGAATAAAAAAGTTTTCGTACATTTTGGTTTTTTGAGTTTGATCAAAACCAAGACCAGCCTTATCAAATATTCCTATTTGCGATCCCATGATCTTCTGAAAAGTTTCAGTAGCTTTTATAAAATTAAGCAAATCAGTTTTTAAGATTTCATTTTCAGATTTAAGATTAACGTTCTCCGTTTTAGCAGTAGAACGTTCTTGACCTTTCTGAATTTCACAATCTTGCTGTTTTGATTCCCTCAGTTCTTGAATGGTATTCTTAAGAATATCAATCATGGCCTGAGCCTTTTCTTTCTCTTCTTTTTCTTTAAAAACTTGCTCTTTTGAAGAACTACATTTTTGTATAAGAGTGTTTGAATCATTTAGCAAGTTGTCAAATTCTTTTCCCATTAATTCACACAGAGAACAGGGTTCAGAATCTATTACCTCGTTTTCTTCTGTGTTTGCCATCAAGCATATGTTGGCTTCTTCTTCTTCTTCTGATTCTGATTCTTCAGAGTCATCCCATGTAGCCAGCATTGATTTCTTTTTGAAAGGAAATCGCTTTGTTTTATTCTTATTCAATGGACATTCAGATTTGTAATGTCCAAGTTTATTGCAACCAAAGCATGTAATCCGGCTCTTATCAACTTCTGTTTTGGGATTTTTATTGGGAAATCCCTTTTTGATTTGATCTCTTCTTCTCATCATTCTTTGTATTTTTCTGGTGAGAAGAGCAATTTCTTCATCAGCATCTTCTTGTCCAGTTTCTTCTGGTTCTTCATCAGTTTGTAGAATGATGCTTTCTTGAGATGCTTTTAGAGCTACTGCTTTTTCTTTCTTGATAGGTTTATCTTCTTGTAGCAGTATTTCATGTGCTCTTAAAGTTCCTATCAATTCTTCCAGGGGAAGTGTTTCAAGATTCTTGGCTTGGCTTATAGCTGTTACCATTGGTCTCCATACAACTGGAAGACATCTCATGATTTTTCTTACCCTGTCTTGTATTGAATAGGCTTTGCCAAGAGAACGCATTTCATTCACTATTGTTGTGAATCTTGCGTACATCTCATCAATGGTTTCTCCTTCTTGCATTTCGAATAATTCGAATTTTCTTATACCAATGTCAATCCTTGTTTCTTTGACATGGCTCGTGCCTTCATGGTGAGTTTGTAATGTGTCCCATACTTCTTTGGCAGTTGCACATTCGTCTACTCTTTCACTTTCTTCCCTGCTCAAAGCACACGATAAGAATAAATGAGCTTTGGAGTTTAGGAGTACCTTAGCTTTATCATCAGAAGTCCAGTCTGCTTCTTTCTTTTCTGTTGAAGCTGGATCTTCTTGATTCATCCTTGGAACATGATTTCCATTTACTATGATGTTCCACATGCCTGTGTCCTGTGATTTAAGAAACAATTGCATTTTGTTTTTCCAAAAATAATAATCATTACCATCAAAGAATGATGGTCTGTTAGAGGATCCTCCCTCAACAATGTATTTTGCTTTAGACATTTTCTGGATCTTTTTCTCAAACACTGGTTAGGTGTTTTTTCTAGAGACCTTGCTCTGATGCCAATTGAAGTAGCAAAATTGATTTACAAGGAAGGGGCTTTGAATTGTAAATCTCCCTTTTGGAAAATTTCCAGAAAAACTTCAGTTTTAAATACAAGAAAGTTCTCGGTTAAGGAAGCAGAAAAATGGTGAACGTTCTTGGTTTGAATAGAAAACGGAGAATGTTCAGATTAGTGTTTAAAACAGAAAACAGTTTTGTATTTTAATATTTGAAACACGATTAAACTGAATAAAGAGATAAGGGATAAGAAATACCACACGCAGATATATCCGGGTTCACCCAAACTTGGGCTACGTCCAGTCCTCACGAAGTGAGATTTTCCACTAAGTGTTTAAAACAAGAACCTTCTTGGTTTTACAGCACCTAGTCTAGATCAACCTTGATCCTTTGTTTTCAGAACTTAAACTAATTCCTACCCAGAAAAAGTTTAACCAAATCACCTATCAATCTTGATAGGATTTCTTACAATCTACCCAAACTATCTTTTACTCTTATAGTTTGAGTTTACAATGATGATGAGATTGATTTTGTTTAGAATCTGTGAATTCTCAACTCTTGTTTGAGATTCGATTCTTTACAGATAAATTAGAATATATATCAGAGTAAAACAATTTAACTAAAAACTGATTATGTAAGTGATTTTCAGAACTTCAAGTATGAATATGAATGATTGTGATAGCTGTGTTAGCACTTGAACTTCTTATTTTTCCTTGAGCTGTGGCCTTCCTTTTATAGGCTTGAAAGCAGTGTATAGCCGTTGTAAAGGCTTTGTGTCAGATTGGTCCAGTGGCTTTATTTCTAGTTAAAAATAATCCTTTTATTTTCCTGATCAGTCTTGAGCTACAGTGTTTTGGATCAATCTTTCTTGAGTTGTTAATGATCTTCTGAAGCTTCTGATAAGTGGCAATTTTTCTAGCTTGATCTGAAGCTTTGGATCAGTAAACACAGATTGAAAACAATCACGAAAGCTTGAAATAAGAAGCTTGTACTGAAGCTTCTAAAACTGCCTGGAGATTGATTGATCGTTCTAGACGTTTGTTCTTTAGGTATCCTTTGTTAAATTCCATAATGTATCCTCTGGTAATTTCCAGAATATATCTTCTGGTAATTTACTTCATGAGGTATCTTCTGGAGTCTGATACATATTGTTTCCAGAACAGTCTGAACAGGCATCTTTGAGAGTCTTTATCTTTCTCAATTCGAAAGTTCTCTTGATCTGAATTGATCCTATGTGTTCTCTGCCATGTAGTGATCATATCCATGTAACTTCTAGAGCCAACAACTTTAATTAAGTGATGGAGAAAGTTGGGTCTTTATGCTGTCACAGTCTGGCGAACATTCTCCATTTTCCAGAATGTGAAGAATGTTCTTCTGATGCTGTTTTCTTTGATTCTTTTGAAACCTGTCTATGATATAAAACACCCAAAAGCACAGGTTAAATTAACAATACATTTAGAATCATAATTAAACAATCTTTAATTCACCTTTGTTTATTTTCATCAAAACATTAAATTTGAGAGTTTGTCTTAACAATTTCTGCCTAATATCAAATTGTAGGTGTGCAATCATTTGTCCAGGTTGTAAGCTAGGTGAATGGACAATATATATCTTATGGAATCATCTAATACTAGCCACTTGTTCATGTTTGTGCTCTATTAAGTTCAATAATGACCTCTGATCTGGATAATAGTTCATGAAAGTAGAACTAGTGTGTTGATACACTGATACTTTTGTATGTCATTCAAGCATAAGTTATTATTGATTCTTCTGAGGGCTTTCCCTGATATCTGTGATTCTGTGTTAGTCTGTCCACAATTTTTTCTTCCTTTCGGGCAAAGGAATAGATGGTGGTTGCAGCCTGATCTGAAAAGGAGCTGTAGTTGTTTCTTGTGTTTGTTCTCTTGGAGCAGTTACCCCCTTTAATTTTTTTTCATAACAATTTTTTGCTTACCTGGCTGAAGATGATAAAGTGGTATTTTGTTTATTTAAAATAATTTTTCCCTCTTTTTTATTTTCCGAACTCTCTTATGTATATATGTTTTCTTTAGATGAATAAAATTTCAGTTGTCTTGTATTTTTTTCTTTATGTACATAGCTTTGCCAATAACCAATTTTCCTGTAAGGGAAAGTTTATGATTAATTTATTTTGTTATCTCACCTCTCTTTCATAAGATCTTTTTACGTTTGGTACTTGGTAGTGATTGAATTACTCGTTTTTCATGGTGGCTTTGGTGTCCTTGATCAGTTTTTCTGTAGGCCCAGAGTATTTTTATATCTCTAACAACTAACAAGCTTTTTTTTTGCGGCTTCATGAGGCCCAGAGATACATCTTTTTTGTGCTCGGTTTAGGGAGCAGGCCGGAGATCTAATGGGTGCTAGAGCTGCGTATCAACTTGTGCACACTGAAATTTCTCCAGGTCTTCTTGAAGCAATAATAAGGTATGGCAATATGGAATATCGATTGGTATGCTGACTTACAAAAGTGTTAATAGATTGTAACTTATTTTTTCTTTAAAGTGTTTACAGTTTTTCAATTCCTTGTTATTGTTACAGGGGAAGTTGGAAGATGCCTTCTCATTGTATGAACAAGCCATTGCCATTGAGAAAGGAAAAGAACATTCACAAACACTGCCAATGTTGTTTGCTCAGTATTCTCGAAACGTTTCATTTTCTATTCTTGAGTCTGATTATTCCCAAAATCCCTCAATCTCTCAAATTCCCAAATCTTTGCAATTGAGACGCTGCTTTCTCTCACTCTATAAATCTGCCAAACAACCAAAGGTCTCAATCTCTCAAGCTGCCAAGTATTCAAAGCAAAAGAAGGAACAATCTCGACCCCTCTCTCCAGCGCGCCGCGACGCTGTTTCCTGCCTCTCTCCGGTGACGATGCTGCTTTCTGCCTCTCGTTGGTGACAGTGCAACGCAACACTTCTCCATCGACGGCGTCGCAACACATCCCGTTTGTAAGTAATGTTAAAACTAACATCATAGTTGTTGACTACCACCGTAAAACCTTTGTTTATTGTTGTTGATGATGGTGGGGATGATATTGTTGTTGTTCCCAAAACTTGTGTTTGTTGTTTATTGCTCTGGGTTTACTTGATTTTTCTTGCATTTATTTTCTTTTGTTTTTCCTTCAATCTTTCTAGCTTATCTTTGGATGTAAAAGATAACTTCAATTGATTACTTTTGTAGCTGCAACAGGTTTCCTAAGAGAAGAAAGCATTGCAAGAACTGAAGAACAAGCTCTCAGCTTCAGATGAAACCACAAAAATGCTTCCATGTGGGGTGTTTCATTGCTTGGTAATGATAATGATGATGTTGTTGATGTGTTGCTCTTGAAGTTCCTTAGAGCTAGAGACTTTAGATTCAATGATGCTCACAACATGCTTGTGAAATGTCTTGCTTGGAGGAATGAGTTTGGTGTTGATAATGTTGTGGATGAAGAGCTGAGATTCAAAGAACTTGAAGGTGTTGTAGCTTTTATAAACGGGTATGATAGAGAGGGACACCCTGTGTGTTACAATCATTATGGTGTTTTTAAAAATAAGGATATGGTTTTGAATTACAATTGCAGTTCAGCTAGAAAACTTTTTGCAAATTAAAGTTGTTGATGATTATGTATCTGTTATGTCACTAACATTGAAAATCCAAGTTAGTTTTCTGTTAATTTCTTGTACACAGACACATAAAGAAAATCATTTAGTTCTTATGAGCTTAAAAATACAAAGTGGAATGATGTTAATTCTTCTTGGTGGTATTGACAGGAAAAGGTGAAGAATTGTGGTCGATTTGGGGTCCATGCTGTCAGCGAAATTGCTGCAGACTTAACTCCGGAATATCTTGAGCATCGTGGACTCAAATCAGTTCCTAAATCTGTTGCTTATGGTTACATTGCTTCAGGATATGGATTCATACAAAACATGCCTTATGCCTATGTTCATGAGTTTACCAGAACGTCCATGGCTGGAAAAATTCGACTTCAACTTGCATAGGTATGCAAACTTCTAACTGCTCCTTATTTACATAATATGTTTGTTGATTTCTTCAGCCATATATATAGATACCTGATGAGGTTAAGTCTTGTGGCAGATTGTGAAGCAGAAGTGATGGATTCTAGTGATATTGAAAAGGAGCTATTCAGCAAAGTAGAAGTAAACAACTACTACACCACTGCTTTCAAGATCAAAGGGCTGGATCATATGCCAGTTGGATTTTATTATTTTAATGAATATATGGAAGATCCAAGTATGATTGGATTTTATTATTTTAGTTAAGTTCAGTGTATGAATTGGTGTTACTTATTTTGAAAAAATTATATAAGTTGAATTTAGCTACAATAGTTATTTAATTGTGTATTTAAATTATGTGGATGATATTAATTTATAAATATTTTTTATTTTATTTAATAAAAAATCAGAAAATATTGTATAATAATTTTTTAATTTAAATTATTAGTATTGTGACGGTTGATAACTGTCGCAATGTTTTGGATCAAATTGTTCAAAATGAATATAGCGACGGTTGATAACTGTCGCAAAATTTAAAAAAAAAATTTTAACGTGTTTTGCGACGGTTCAAACCGTCGCAAAAAAAGGAATATTGAGGCGGTTGAATCGACGGTTTTCAAAACGAACCGTCGCAAACTCACATTGGAGGCGGTTGTAACCGCCGCAAAGGCCATCAAAAACCGTCGCAATTTATTTATTTTTTTTGTAGTGAGGGTTCTTATTTTTAGGTCTGATTCGTTCCTCTTTAATTAAGGGTTTGTCTATCTTTTATAGGACAAATGACTTTCTCTCTCTTCCTCGTACATTCATATTTGTCTTTTACCTCAAAAGGTATCTTTTTGGTCCAGTAAAGCAAAAGGGGCCCAACTGCCCTTCATTTTAGTACCTCCTAATAATTGGGAGTATCCAAGAACCTTAGAATGAATATGCAATTTGGACCCTCACAATATGCTTGTCTTATTGCTCATCAGATTGCTGCGCATCTTGCTGTAGCAATTTCCTATAACATTTTGATTTTGGGACACAACTTCAAATGTTTTACCTACAAAATCACACACCAATCATTAATTTTCCTAAAAGATACAATAAATGACAAATTAATTAAAAAACATAAATCCTAAATCTAACGATAAAATTCTAGTAACTTTTACTCAAAAGACACACAAAATAGTGTTCAAATTTAGTAGATAACTTTTATTTATAAGAGTTATTAAACCCGAAACTTGACTATTGCTCATCCTCGAGTAATGGCAAATGTAAAACTACCAACAAAATAGAATTGTTAACGAATGATACTACTGGTTTAGAGAAACTTCTTGCAAAGTTACTATCAAATTGGAACATATTAATAATTTTGGGCAAACTTTTGATTATTCCCACACAATCCAAGTGTGCGTGCACCATTAACACGAGAATTTACACTTACACAAAGGGGTATTTTCTTAATATCATGCACAACTCGAGGCTATTTTTTTTTCTTTCTACTTTGTCTTTCGACATCAGTGATACTTTGGGATCACCCAATTACTACTCAATAGCATTACTTATTTATTTGTTATATTAGCATTAAGCTGTCACAATTTCTTTATTTCCCCTATTTTAAAAAAAAAAAATCTCTAATGCTAAAGATTAATCACAAATGAGTTGCAACATACTTATTTAAACTAAATTCTCTTTAGTTCCTCAAGTTTCCCTTAAAAACATATTTTCCGATCAACTATGTTTGGGGCTTCCCCTTCTTACTCCCCTTTTATGAATCTTCTGAAAATGTGCACCAATAGCTCCCTTGTTTACTGCCATTGTGTCTCATTTTTCAATTGTAACACAATTTCCTTTCCATATTTCTGCAATCAAACAAGGGAGTAATTATCTCCCTTTTTTAGGAAAACACATCTTTTTATTTCCTTGTGAATGATAGCTCCAAAGTTGATAGCCATCTTCTTCATACGACAATCCAACAACACAACTCTTTCTTTGTTGACAATTTGGATGTGGGTGGTTGGTATATATAATGCATGTTATGATAATATGGTACCAAATTTTTCGGATGGATTTCAAAGCATTTATAGAGCATTTTTAAGTGTTCCCTCCTTTCTTAGTTACATGTTCCATGACTTCCGCAATTAGGGTTTTCATCATTTTATTCAACTTAACAGGAGTGACTTGAAGGAGCAAACACGAGAAGGGGGGGTTGAATTGTGTTTGACTAACTTGAATACTTCTTCTGTTTTTGCAGTTTTAAAACAAAACTTGATGTATGAATAAAACAGAGTTAGCAGCGGATATAAAGTAAAATTAAAAACACAGAATTTTATACTGGTTCACCGTTAACGAGGCTAAGTCCAGTCCCTTCACCTTGAAGGATTTCACTAATTCAAAACCTTGAATTACAACAATGCCACTGATCCTCCAAGTTAGTCTTCTCAAACAGTCTAACAATCTTAGACTTTTGAGGAATGCAGCACCTTGACTTCTTGAGTCAAGTCTTCTCCTACCAATCTGACAACCCCAGATTGTAGAAGGAATTACAACGCCTTGAATCTAATTGCCAAATAATCTGCTACCCCTTCTGACTCCCTCAGATTGTAGACTCTACTTCAACAACTTAGATCTAACACAAGGGAAAGAAAATAACACGAGTGCTTGCTTCTGAAAAGCTGGAACTCACAATTAACCTCACTGAAAACTTGAGTGTTTGCTTTTGGAAGTGTATGACTCTTTTGTGATTTTCGATGCTAAGTATTCTGCCTTGAGCCTCCTTTTATAGATGTAGATTAGGGCCTTTTCCAAGCTTAATTTTGTGCTATATCTTGCTGGGTTCTCTTGCAAAAATATCTTGACCAATCGGGCTTCACTTAAATAAAAAACATATCTTTTTAAGCTTCAGATTTGCTTTCAAAAATAACTGGCCAATCATGTCTTTAGTTTCTTCCCGCCAACAGCTTCTGAACTCCCACACGACTTCACTTTATTTTTTTAACAAATCCTTTTAATACTTTGATCAAAATAAATCAAATCTCCACCGTTAATCTTCATGATTAAATCTGGACCGTTTGATCTTCTACGCTAGTCCACATCTGGACCATACTAAGTGATCTCCTGTGATCATCTGATTTCGACCAACCCTGGACCACACTTTCTGATCTTCTGATCTTCTGAACTCGGCCAACCTGGTCTAGCAAACTGATCTGTTGTGATCCTCTGATCTCGGCCAGTGCTAGACAACAGATTCTAACCTTCTAATTTCGGCCAACACTAGGCCATGGTCTGATCTTCTGATCTCGGCCAACACAGGGCCATATACTTAAATATGAACCATTGATCTTGATATCTTCCCTCTGATCTGGACCAATTCTGAACTGGGTCTGGATTGAACTGAAATTAAGTCTGGATAAATAATATTTCAGTCTGGATGATAGCGTTTCAGCAAGTACTGAATCGTTGCAAGTAATAATTAAAACGGTAGTACCGAGTGTCGAACTCAAGGATTGCGTTTTACTATCGAATTATATTTAATTACTGAAATTGAGCAAAAAGTTTATGGATTGAGTAAAATAATATTTGAAATAACAGTAATAAAATTGAACTTTTATAATGAGAAAAATGTCAGGGATGAGTTTCACTACGAGTCCAACCTTGGTCTCTAATTTGATCCTAGTTACTGAATTCCTTTATTGAATTATTACCGAATTTTCTTTAGTATTCATGCCCTAATGTCTTAGTGACAGAACCTTTAATCCCAAAATAACCCCTAATTCCTTAGTGGATTTAAAATTAGGATTAAGCTTTACAGTACAGAAATTCTCTTTTTAAACTGCTGCCTCGGCAACTAATTCAATTGGTTTCATGACCTGCATCTATCCCTAGACTACAATCTCATGAATTTCGCATCTCAAGCATTCGTAAAGTCCACTTCCATTTCAAAATACGAATCGTAAAACATTTTAAAGTTGATCAGACAATAAAAAGCATTAAGCACAAAGATGAGAAAAATAATTCAATAAACTTATTCATATAACAAAGAATCAAATCAGACAATTAAGGGATTCATCTTGTTTCACTCATCCCTAACAAATAGGGGTTAGTTACTCATTAAAGAGATTAAAGAGATAGAGATTAAAGAAGAATTACAAGAAAGATTCATGAATGATTCTTGATAAAACTCCTTCATTGGTGTAGAAACGCCGTCTCTGAGCTTCTCTGCTAGGGCACAAGTCTCTAAGCTTCCCAATTGACAAAAAGATCCCTAAAAAATCAGAAAAAATCGATTTTATGCAATCTGCAGCGTGCCATGCGCCCCAAGCACAGGCCTTGCGCTTCGGGCGCATTTAAACAGAATCAGCAGCGCAGAAATGCGCTTGAGGCGCATGCTTTGCGCTTCAGGCGCACAACATCTTATGTTTGACGTATACTGCATATTTCTACTATTTTGAGTCCGAATTTGGTTCCATTGTCCTCATGAAAGTTGTAGCTATGGATGTTAGCTTTCATTTGCACTTGGTTTGACTCCAATCGAACTTCTACAACTCCAGATATCAATGCAATTCTCCACATAGGTCATGTGGATTTCTCACCAGAATTCAGCACTGCACTAAAACCAAAGAAACGACGCAAAACTCCGAAAAATCTCTACTTAATCAACGAAATAAGAACATAAGCATTTTATTAAACTCAAGAACTAGAATCAACAAAATATATCAAATAAATCATTAAATTAACTAATGATTGAAGATAAATAAGACTAAAAACAATGAAAAATATGCATATGATGAAGAGTTATTGCTGGACATTTTACCTTCTATTTTGGATCAGTTCTAGATCAAATCTGGACATCATTTCTTCTGGTCTAGACTTAGTTTCATACCCTGAACCATGCTATCTTCTGGTCTGGGTCAAATCTGGATTGAATCTCTTGTTCTGGACTTATTAATTTATCCTCTGATTATGTCCGGATCAAGTCTGGGCTGTTTATCATTTCACTGCCAGACCATCTTCTGGTCAGAATAACTTCTGGACTAAGTCTGAATTATGATGCCTTCTGGTCTAGATCAAGTCTCCCTCTGGCAGGCTTCCTTATGGTCTGGTCCAGGTCTCCTTCTGACTTTGCTTCCTTCTGATCTAGGCCAGCAAAGATATCCTCTGGTAATTCCAGGATGCATCCTCTGGTACTTTCTGGATGCATTTTCTGGTGTATTCATCTTCTTCCTCTTGAAACCTCATTTTCTTGTGGCATTTAATGTAATAATTCACGGTTCAAAATAAGATTACATGGAGTGATTTTCTCCTTCTTTATTCTCTCTTTCTTTTCTCCCTTCACATTGCCTCTCCTTTTCAACTCCTTCTTTTTTTCACTCTTTCTTTTTCTCTCTTTATTTTTCTCTCTCTCCCCCTTTTTGCATCAGCCAAAAAGAGGTCTTACTATTTTTGCATTTTTGTTTTTTTTTCTTTACAAAGTACAGAAATTAAAAACAAAAAATAAAAGACATAAAATTAAAATTACAATAAAATTAAAAAATCCTAAGAAGACTACTTGAGCTAGTCAGATATGGAGACAATGTTGAGATGTTTCTTGATGAACTCGAACCTCTCTTCAGGTAGTGCTTTGGTGAAGATGTCAGCCCATTGATGATCAGTGTCCACAAACTGGATGCTTAAAGTCTCTTTTTGAACATGGTCCCTAATGAAATGGTGTTTTATTTCAATGTGTTTGGCTCTAGAGTGTAAGATAGGGTTCTTGGTTAGGTGTATGGCTGAAGTGTTATCACAGAACAAAGGGATATTGGTTTTAAAGATGTTGTAATCTTCAAGTTGGTGTTTCATTCAGATTAACTGTGAGCTGCATCCTGCTGCTGATATATACTCAGCTTCGGCTGTTGACATAACAATGATGCTTTGTCTTTTACTTGACCAAGAGATCAAATTATCACCTAAGAAGGTGCAGTTGCTACTTGTACTTTTCCTTTCCAGCTTGTCTCCAGCATAGTCGGAATCACAAAAACCTCTGAGTTTGTAGGTGGGGGTTTTCTTGTATAACAGGGTAAGGTTGGTGGTTCTTTTAAGGTATCTCAGAATTAGTTTGACAGTAGTTAAATGGGATTCCCTAAGGTCAGCTTGAAAACGGGCACATACACAAACACTAAACAAAATGTCAGGTCTAGAAGCAGTTAAATAAAGAAGGAATCCAATCATACCTCTGTATGTTTTCTGGTCTACCTTTTGGCTGGTTTTGTAAGACCCGTAAATTTAAAATTAATTTATGGAATTAATATTAAGAGTATTTTGGGGATATTTGTAAAATATTTAATATATGTATGTTTGAGTGAATATATATATATATATATATATATATATTTCTTTTTTGGGAAGATGAATTAAAATTATTGGATGAAAAGTAAATTAATTTAATTACGAGTAATTAAATTATCAGACAGTTAATTAAGGGATTATCGGCTAATTGCGACGAGACTGATTAAGTGTTGAGGATCAGACAAGTATCGAGTGAGGTGGCACCCACACAAGCCTATATATAGGAGAAAGAAGGAAGGGCAAAGGCAGAAACCCATTCTACATGTAACAGTACTTGTTGGAACCAAGTTGGTTCTGAGTACTTAGGATTTTGATGTTTACAAAAGCACTCCATGTAATCTTATTTTGAACCTTGAATTATTAAATCAAATGTCACCAGAAGCTGAAGTAATAAGAAGCAGAAGATCAAAGTGTTCCAGAGATTGAATCCTGAAGGTACCAGAAGATACTCCACGATGTCAAAACATCACCAGAAGATATCTTTGCTGGCCCATATCAGAAGGAAGCAAAGTCAGAAGGAGACCTAGACCAGACCAGAAGGAAGCCTGCCATAGGGAGAGTTGTTCCAGACCAAAATATGTCAAATGTCAGATTTATTCCAGAAGTTATTCTAACCAGAAGATGGCCTGACAGTGAAATAATAAACAGCCTAGACTTGATCCAGACTTAATCAGAGGGTAAATAAATGGGTCCAGAACAAAGGAATTAATCCAGATTTGACCCTGACCAGAAGATAGCATGGTTCAGGGTATGAAACTAAGTCTAGACCAGAAGAAATGATCTCCAGAATTGATCCAGAACTAATCCAAAATAGAAGGTAAAATGTCCAGACTGAAATATTATTTATCTAGATTTAATTTCAATTTAATCCAGACCGAGGCCTGAATAGGTCCAGATCAGAGGGAAGATTTTCATATCAATGGTTCAGATTTAAGTATTTGGCCCAGTGTTGGCCGAGATCTGAAGATCAGACCATGGCCCAGTGTTGGCCAAAATCAGAAGGTCATGACGTGTGGTCCAGCAGTGGCCGAGATCAGAGGATCACAGCAGAATAGTTTGCTAGGCCAGGATGGCTGAGATTAGAAGATCAGAAGGTTAGGAAGTGTGGTCCAGGGATGGCCAAAATCAGAGGATCACAACATATCACTTAGTATGGTCCAGTTGTGGACTAGCGCAGAAGATCAAATGGTCCAGATTTAATCAGGAGGATTAACGGTGGAGATTTTAATTTATTTTGATCAAAGTATTGAAAAGATTTGTTACCAAAATAAAGTGAGGTATTGTGGAATTCAGTAGGTTTTGACGGGAAGAATCTAAAGACATGGTTGGCCAGTTATTTTTGAAAGAAAATCTGAAGCTTAAAAAAGATATGTTTTTTATTTAAATAAAGCCCAATTGGTCAAGATATTTTTGCAAAAGAATCCAACGAGATTCAGCTCGAAATTAAGCTTGGAAGAGGCCCTAATCTGCTTCTATAAAAAGAGGCTCAAGGCAGAATACTTAGTATCGAAAATCACAAAAGAGTCATACACTTCCAAAGCAAACACTCAAGTTTTCAGTGAGTTGAATTGTGAGTTCCAGCTTTCAAGAAGCAAACACTCGTGTTATTTTCTTTCCCTTGTGTTAGATCTAAGTTGTTGAAGTAGAGTCTACAATCTGAGGGAGTCAGAAGGGGTAGCAGATTACTTGGCAATTAGATTCAAGGCGTTGTAATTCCTTCTACAATCTGGGGTTGTCAGATTGGCAGGAGAAGGCTTGACTTAGGAAGTCAAGGTGCTGGATTCCTCAAGAGTCTAGGATTGTTAGACTGTTTGAGAAGACTGACTTGGAGGGTCAGTGGAACTGTTGTAATTCAAGGTTTGAATTAGTGAAATCCTTCAAGGTGAAGGGACTGGACGTAGCCTCGTTAACGGTAAACCAATATAAAAATTATGTGTTTTATTTTTACTTTATATCCGCTGCTAACTCTGTTTTTATTCATACATTAAGATTTGTTTTAAAAGTGTAAAAATAGGAAAAGTATTCAAGTTAGTCAAACACAATTCAACCCCCCCCTTCTCGTGTTTGCACCTTCAGTACTCACCTTCTTCCTTCTCCCATTCTGATTTGTGTTTCACGATCAAAAAAAAAAAAGGGAGTTCCTCAAAAATGATATTACTTGGAAATCCAAGCACCAAACCAGAAAACCTCCAGAACAAAAGTTGTTGTCCTCATCATTACATAGCTAGAGAACCCATTTTCGTAGTGGCGAACGCGAGCGGAAGTTTCGCTGATTTTTGACGCAGAAACGTGAACAGTAGCAGAAACGCAACAAGGGTAAGGGCACCTTCCACTTTCTAGCTGCATTAGGGGTGTAAATGCATAACTGTCATGACATTACTGATGTTTCATCATTGTTTAAAGAAAAACTGTTTTGCAATGACATTTTGAAAAAAATGAAGAAAAGGCATTATGTTGATGTGTACGGAATCTGTGATGGTTTCTGTTTGGTTGAATGCATTAATGTTGTTTTGTTTGTGTGTGGGAAAGCTGAAAAATGTCTTGCATGTAGTTCTGAAGATGATCAAAATGCATATTTATAAAACTGTTGTGGTGGTTGTTATAAAATGCGAAAATGCACTATGTTGGTGTTTTGGTGTATGTGATGCTTGCTGTTTGGCTGAATGTATTAATGTTGTTCTGTTTGTGTGAGAAAGCTGGAAGTGCTTTGCATGTTGTTATGGTGGTGTGAGAATACTGGAAAATGTTATTCTGTTTTGTTGTGATTGACAATCTGTTTTGGGTGATTCTGGTGTTGCTGATGTTTTCAAAAGAAAAGGGATTTTAAATGATGAAAGTGTTTTTCTGAAAAAGTTGTTATTGATGAAAAATGCCTGAGTTTTGTGGTTCAAAAGAATGCTGAATCTGTTTTGGTGTGTTGTTGGTTTTTCAAAGGAAACAGTTTGAAAATGTGTTGAAGTCTCAAGAAAATCTTCACTGAATTCGAAGGTGTATTCGAATACAGCATGAGTGTATTCGAATACAGCCTGTCAAGCTTCTGTTTTACTCAAGTTTTTGAACTTGTATTCGAATACGGGCCTCTATATTCGAATACAGATGAAGGAGTTTTGCTTCTGACTTAGCATCTGTATTCGACTACGACCCTGTCGTATTCGAATACATAAGTGAAATTTTAACACTTTATTCGCATCTGTATTCGACTACGACAGCCTCCTATTCGAATACAGGATGCTGATTTTCACTATTTTTGCTTCTGTATTCGAATACAAAGGAGCTGTATTCGAATACAGAGTCGTGATCTTCAGAAAAATCAAAGTTTTAAACATTGTTTTATAAACTTTAAGTGTTGGGGAGCATTTAGGAAGGTTTGTGACAAATTAAAATGGAGTTTGTGATAATTTGAAGTGGTAATGATGAAGCTTTTGAGAGTTCTACTGAAGTTTTGAAAATACTGATTTTTACACTGTGACAGCCTCTGTATTCGAATACAAGAAGGCTGTATTCGAATACAAAGTGTTGATTCTGCAATGATTTGGCTTCTGTATTCGAATATAAGGAAGCTGTATTCGAATACAGATTCGTGTTTTCTAGAAATCTCAGTTTTAAACACTGTTTTTATGAATTTTAATTGTTGGGGAAGACAGAGGGAAAGTCTTGATGAATAAGAATGGAGTTTTAAGATGATGTGAAGTGGAAATGACGAGATGTTGAATGTTTGATTTATGATGTGATGAATGTTTGATTTATGATGTAATGATAATGAAATTGGTTGTGTTGAGATGTTTTGAGAAATGATGGAAAGGCATGAATTTTACTGATATTGCATACTGTTTTCAGTGAAGAGAAAACACTGCATATTCATGCATTGCATAGTCAGGTGGTACCCACGATGGGCCACAAAGTAATGCGTAAACATGCTGATCTGTTGAGCGATTGCACGGGTGCTGGTCTATTGAGCGACTGCACTAGTACTGGTCTGTTGAGCGACTGTACCCTGGAATGCGCAAAAACGTGCTGATCTGTTGAGCGATTGCACGAGTGCTGGTTTGTTGAGCGACTGCACTGGTACTGATCTGTTGAGCGATTGTACCTTGGTATATGTTAAACGTGCTGGTCTGTTGAGCGACTGCACGAGTGCTGGTCTGTTGAGCGACTGCACTGGTGCTGATCTGTTGAGCAATTGCACCTTGGTCTTGAGGGCCGTTAAAGATATGTTAAACGTGCTGGTCTGTTGAGCGACTGCACGAGTGCTGGTCTGTTGAGCGACTGCACCTTGGTAATTCCAAGAAGTTGAATACATGAGCATATACATATTGCATCGGGGTGATTGACCGGTGGGTCACGATTTTGGGTATATGTTGATGATTGGAAATTGTTGTGTGTAAGTACTTTATAAAATCTGAATTCTGATAAATGATTGTGATAATTGAAGTGTTGGCTGTACTTACAACATGTTTTCCATATTAATTAGTTGCTGTTTTGAAAAGGCATACATGTCATGAAATTTCAAAATGAGCATCTTTATTTATCATCATCGATTATATGTTATACCATGGATGTATTGTTCTGTGATATAAATGCTATATGTTTATTTGTTAATTTCGGTCGGTGACCCTTTACTATTATTGTGGAATTTGGGCTTTGCCCTCAGATGCCCCCAAACCCATGTTACCTGTGGGTCCCCAGACGACGGAAACATCGCTCGATTTCATTGATTGTTTCGTGCCTACTGCTTGGGCATACGACCCCATCTCAAGCAGGGCCACGTACACAAGGAGATTGAAGAGGACCTGTAGGACTGTCGGAGTGGTGCACTATGTGGAGCACTCCTATGCGAGGATTGACTTTCCTGTGCCTTCCCGTTTGGTATTGGAGGCGCACGGAATTTTTGATGATGCAGAGGAGCCAGCTGGAGGGGTTGAGACGGAGGCCACCGTAGGAGTGGTGACTTCTAACCTAGAGATTGGAGGGGCTATACGTGATTCTGAGGCGGAAGAAAAGAATAATGGGCCGACGCCAGTAGTAGTTGATATTCCGGGTCCATCTAGGATATCCGATGATTGTTGTGAGATTCCGGCACTGCCGAAGCGACCCAGATTGTGCATCGATCTGACTTTGGAGGAGACCGATCCCTCTTTGTATGATGAGGAGGAGGAGGTTACATCGAGGCGAGCGGCGGAGTCGGATGAGACTTGTATGGGATGCGGAGGAAATTCGTGCTACTGTAGCTTTAGTGCATGATCGGTTAGATTTGATGTATAGGATTTTGAGCTGGAAAATGTAATTTGTTTTTATTTGGAAATTATTGTACTACTTTTCCGCTTACCTATTCCGCACTCTGATATTTCCTTCTGAGATGATATGACACTGATCTTTTGAAAATGTATTAATGTTTATTATTAATTTCCAAAGATAAGTACTTAGTGATATTTATGATGAAATTATTTAATTACGTTCATCGATTAAATTACGATGTACTATTTTTAAGAAATGGATTAAAGGAAATTTTTATTTCAATTCTTTTGAAGTAATAAATTGGGAAAAACATTTTAATTATTTATTTAAAAAAAAAATACACTCACGCTGTATTTTAAACTCGGGGTGTTACAGGTTTCATCTTTCTCAAGTGAGCAGGTTGGGTGCATGGGGGTGGCCATATGCTTACATTCACTCATTTTGAACTTTTTAAGAAGTTCTTTAGTGTAATTAGATTGGTGAATGAGTATACCTGATTTACCTTGGTGAATCTGAATTCATAGGAAGAACTTAAGTTCTCCCATCATGCTCATTTGGAACTCTTTCTGCATTAGGTCAGAAAATCCTTGCACAAAGTGCCATTAGTAGATCCAAAGATGAAATCATCAACATAAACTTGAATAATTAAAATATCATTTTTAATAGATTTCCTAAATAGAGCATTATCAATCTGGCCTCTATTAAATTCATTCTTAAGCAGAAAGATACTAAGTCTGTCATACCATGCCCTTGGTGCTTGTTTTAAACCATATAAAGATTTCTTAAGTTTAAAAACATTGTTTGGAAAATTTGGATTTTCAAATCCAAGGGGCTGTTTGACATAGACTTCCTCACTTATATAGCAATTTAAGAATGCACTTTTAACATTCATTTGATACATAACTATATCATGATTAGCAACAAATGATAAGAGAATTCTAATTGCTTCTAACCTGGCCACTGGAGCAAAAGTCTCAGTGTAATCTATACCTTCCTGTTTACTGTATCCTTGAGCTACTAATCTGGCTTTGTTCCTTACCACTTCACCTTTTTCATTGAGTTTATTCCTGAAAACCCACTTGGTTCCAATAATGTTTTCGTTTGGTCTGGATACCAAATCCCAAACATCATTCCTTTAGAATTCATTCAGCTCTTCTTGCATTGCAAGTATCCAACCTTTTACTTCAGATTTGAAGATTTTTCGTATTCTTGCTTGAAGCTTCTGCTTTTTCAAGTTCTTTTGCATGCAACAGCTTCTGATTCTGATAAATAAGCTTCTGGTTCAGGTAAGTCTGTAACAGCTTCTAATTCTGGTAAATATCCAGATTTCTCTTCTGACTTATCTTGGCTATTTCTGACTTGATCAGATTTATCTTTTGAAGATTTGTCATGTTTTTCTAACTTGCTTGTATCCTCTACCTTTCCAGGTACTTCTGTTTCTTCTGCTTCTGCTCCCTTTGGTTCTGGTGAACCTGCACTATCTTTATCTTGCTTTGATTTGTAAAGATCAAGCAGTTTGTCATATAACATAATATAAATAATTTAAAAATGAATTCAATACAGCCAAACCATTAATTCTGCTTTTGGTGGTTTCTGCTTGTTTTTGAAACCACTGGAATGTTGTTTCTGCTGAAGTGTTCAATTCGTGTGAATCACCTGGTTCCTCTGATAGTTTGAAAACCTGCTGAATACTTATCTATCTTTGATTTTTTAAGATCAAGCTTCTTGTTATCACAGTAAACATAAATATCAAACAATAATAGTATTTACAGCAAGATGTAACCCTTATGTCAGCAGTTTCAGTTTTACTCTGAAAATCCTCTTGCTTTTGATTTTCAGATTTCGAATCTGTATGTTCTGTGATTACATAGTTTGGATTAAGGGATTTGAATTCCCTTCCAGGTTTGTAGTCTTGATGAATTTCACTGGAGTGTTTGAAGAACTCTCCTGATTCTGATTCTTCTCTTTCTGCTTTGGCAGATCCACCATGATCCTCTTGTGATTCTGGAACTTATGGTGATTCTGGTAATTATATTGGTTCTGGTTCGGGTTCTGGTACTGATTCAGATTCTGGTTCCAGTTCTTGTGCCTCTGATACTGGTTCCAGTTCTGGTTCTGGTTCCAGTTCCTGTACCTCTGGTACTGGTTCCAGTTCTGGTTCCAGTGTTGGTTCTGGTTCCAGTTCCTATGCCTCTAATACTGGTTCTAGTTTTGGTTATGGTTACAGTTCCTGTTCTGATTCGTGTGATATGTGTGATTTCTTTGATATTTCATGTTCCTCCTATGATTCTGGTTCTGGTTATTATAGGTATTGTGTTGACCAGTTCTTCTTCTACCAGAGTCACTTGGCTTCTGTTTGGTAGATGTTGGAACATAAACTTTCTTCTGCTTGTGCATTGCCAACATCCATTGTCCAGGCACCATTGATGGTGTCTCCTTCTAGTTGCTCAGAATATCTGCAACATAGACAATTTGATCTTTTGGTACCCAGAACTGATTGGGTCCAGGTTTGTTAGTTTTAACAGTTATCTGATCTTGTTCAGATTTTACCATTGGACAAGATAATTCAGAGTGACCTTTCTTAGCACAAACAATACATAAAACATCATAATAAACAGTTTTAGTTTCAGCAATAGTTTCTGTATAACCAAGACCTCTTTTTCCAATGTTATTGTTTCCATAAATCATAGATGCATATTTGCTTCTTTCCATTCCATTAGAAATAAAGTTTTGAAAAAACTGCTCATGCATATCAGATTCACAAACAGTTTTGGAAGTGGAAAAAATATCTGTTTTGAGAGTTTGGTTTTCAGATTTGGGTCTTGCAACTTCAGTTTAAAATCCTTATTTTCAGTTTCATACTCAGAATTTCGATTCTTTAAAACTTGAACTTCTTTGGCCAGATTTTTCTTATCTTCCCTAAGAGTTTTCAGTTTTAAAGCCATCTTATTGTTTGCATTTAAAAAATCTTTTAAAGCATCGATTAACTCGGAGTTAGAGAGATCAAAAAAATACCTCATCGTCTTCATCCTCTGAATCTGTTCCAGAGCCTGAGCTGTATTCAGAACTTGAGTTTGTATCAGCCATCAGAGCCAAAATTGCTCCCTCTGATGTGCTTCTTGACTTGCTTGAATGTCTGCTTCGATCATTCTTCCTTCTGCCTGCTTTCCTTCCTGAATTCTTGCCTTTATGAAGTCCAGAGGCAGACCTGATGTGTGCCATCTTTGCTGTTTCTACCTCTTCTTCATCAGACGATTCTTCTTCTGATTCTGATACATCCCAGGCAGCCATCAGACCCTTCTTTCTGTATCAAGAACTCTTCTTGTGCTGTTTTCCTTTTTTCCAGATTTGGACATTCTGACTTAATATGTCCAGGTTCATTGCATCCATAACAAACAATACTCTTCTTGTCAGATTCTTCCTTTCCTTTGTTGTTATGTTTCTTCTTGAAGCTTCTTTTCTTCCTGTTTTCCCAGATCTTAACCATCTTTTTGGTTAAGTAAGCCATATCATCACAGTCACTATCACTATCCTCTAATTCTGATGCTGCCCTTGCAGCTTTCTTCTGTTTCGACTTCAGAGCCAGATTCTTCTTCTTCTTAGGTTCATCTGCATTCAACTCTATTTCATGAGACCTGAGGGAGCTGATCAGATCTTCAAGTTTTAAGTTGTTCAGATCTTTGGCTTGCTGAACTGCAGTAACCATTGGTCTCCACTTGGTTGGTAAGCTTCTTAGAATCTTCTTGACATGATCTGCTGTTGTGTAACTTTTCTTCAAGACCTTCAGTCCAGATATCAGAGTCTGGAATCTGCAGAACATTCCATCAATGTTTTCATCATCTTCCATCTTGAACATCTCATACTGTTTGACCAGTATGTTTGCCCTTGCTTCTTGAACCTGCTGGCTTCCTTCATAGGTCAGAACCAGATTGTCAAATATGCTCTTTGCTGTTTCTTTATCTGTGCATCTGTCAAATTCCTTGAATGTGATGGCACTGATCATGATGTTTCTGGACTTTTGATGAAGTTTGTATAATCTGCTCTGGTCTGGCTTCATATCATCCATGTCCAGTTCTTTAGTTGGATCATCTGGAACAGTAGGTGCAGTGTATCCTTTGACTACCATCTTCCATAATTCAGGATCTTGAGATATGAAGAAACTTCTCATTCTATCCTTCCAATATTCAAACCTTTCTCCATCAAACAGTGGTGGTCTGTTGATGTTGCCTCCCAAATCATCTTTGGATTCTGCCATGTTGAACCCCTTGGACCTTTCCTCAAACACTGTTAAGTGCTCAACCTTGAGACCGAGCTCTGATGCCAATTGAAGGTGCAAACACGAGAAGGGGGGTTGAATTGTGTTTGACTAACTTGAATACTTTTTCTGTTTTTGTAGTTTTAAAACAAAACTTGATGTATCAATAAAACAGAGTTAGCAGCGGATATAAAGTAAAATTAAAAACACAGAATTTTATACTGGTTCGTCGTTAACGAGGCTACGTCCAGTCCCTTCACCTTGAAGGATTTCACTAATTCAAAACCTTGAATTACAACAATACCACTGACCCTCCAAGTCAGTCTTCTCAAACAGTCTAACCATCCTAGACTTTTGAGGAATGCAGCACCTTGACTTCTTAAGTCAAGGCTTCTCCTACCAATCTGACAACCCCAGATTGTAGAAGGAATTACAACGCATTGAATCTAATTGCCAAGTAATCTGCTACCCCTTCTGACTCCCTCAGATTGTAGACTCTACTTCAACAACTTCGGCCAACACTGGGCCATGGTCTGATCTTCTGATCTTGGCCAACACAGGGCCATATACTTAAATCTGAACCATTGATCTTGATATCTTCCCTCTGATCTGGACCAATTCTGAACTGGGTCTGGATTGAACTGAAATTAAGTCTGGACAAATAATATTTCAGTATGGACATTTTACCTTCTGTTTTGGATTAGTTCTGGATCAAATCTGGACATTATTTCTTCTGGTCTGGACTTAGTTTCATACCCTGAACCGTGCTATCTTCTGGTCTGGGTCAAATCTGGATTGAATCTCTTGTTCTGGACTCATTAATTTATCCTCTGATTAAGTCTGGATCAAGTCTGGGCTGTTTATCATTTCACTGCCAGGCCATCTTCTGGTCAGAATAACTTCTGGACTAAGTCTGAATTATGATTCCTTCTGGTCTAGATCAAGTCTCCCTCTAGCAGGCTTCCTTCTGGTCTGGTCCAGGTCTACTTCTGACTTTGCTTCCTTCTGATTTGGGCCAGCAAAGATATCCTCTGGTAATTCCATGATGCATCCTCTAGTACCTTCTGGATGCATTTTCTGGTTTCTTCATCTTCTGCCTTTGGAAACTTCATTTTCTGGTGGCAATTAATGTAATAATTCAAGGTTCAAATTAAGATTACATGAAGTGCTTTTGTAAACATCAAAATCCTAAGTACTTAAAACCAACTTGGTTCCAACATGACTTTCTTCAAAATCTTTTGATATTCATCTTTTGGATCAAGGTCATCAAAGATTCGATTAATACCCAAATGATAGTTGATGGATATAGAAGTGAAAGTGACTCAGCAACTTCAAACCATGACTTTTTCTTGTTCTTCATCCAAAATAACAACATAAGATTCCTTGACACAATTAGGGAAAATTGAGTCCTGATGTTGCACCAATTTCTTCCATTTCATACGGGTAATCAAATTAGTGATTTCAACAAAAATGGTTTGAGGATTGCTATCCTTTAATATAATATTTTTTTTGGAAACATTCACGCATGCTCATGATTTCATCAAACTTGTTTTTGACAAGTTCATTGACAAATTTTCGAGTCTTAGAAGCAGATGGAGTGGTGGGTGAAGTTTCTTCATCATGTTCAAAGACAAGGTGGAAGTCTGAATATGTGGATGGTTCATAGAAAATCTGTAATACCGACATTTTTTTAATCTATTAATAGTAGTGCGTAAAATGTATTTTTTCCTTCATTTAATTTAATATATAATAATTGCCACAACTTTATGTTAATTTTAATTAACATTTTTAAATATATATATGATTTATTTTAGTTAATCTAAGATCATTAATAGTATCAAAACAATATTTTTGGGTGTTAAATTATATTTACGTTTTCCAAAAATAATTTAATATGTGGTTGTTACTATTTTATTTTGTGTAACTTATATTTAGTGTGGAATATTAATAGAAAAATGTTATTTGAACACATTTTTTGACACAAATACCAACCCAAATACAATACTTACTTTTTGTACATACTATGATGACATAAATGTGGGTCATACTCCCTTCATCTCTCTCTCTTCTTCCATAAATGTGTGTCATAGTGTATTTGTGTTTGTATTTGTGTCAAAAAATATGTTCAAATAACATTGTAAAAACGAAACTCTAAAGAAAAACTATAGTACCAACTCATTATCATTCATAGGCAAGAGACAAATTTGTTATTTTTATTAAAAATCTCTCTGAATGGACACAATTAAATCTTGAGTCTGCTAAACAGTCTTTTAAGATTCATTATGTTTTATTTGATAGATCAAATAATTTGCTCACTTAATAGAAGATTCGAAAAATATAAAACATACGAGGGAATTTTTGAATTGTTGTTTTATATTGAAAACTTAGGTAATTTTCTATGAAAACTTGAAATTATGTTGCAAAAATCTTGAAACTTATTTTAAACACAATAATGTTTATGATTTTAATAGTGAAATTCTATTTTTTTAACAATTGAATCAAAATCAAGTTTTTTGATATTAAGTTCTCTTAAAACATTTTATTGTTTACTAATGCTTACATATATATCTTAATACAATAATAACTATCTATGTTAATGTTGCAATTTCTGAGATGAATTTTTCGAAATTGAGATTACTAAAATCTTATTTATCACTACAAGAAAACACTTCTATACCTATGGAAAATTACCTATGGACTTTAGTCCGTGGGTAAATTATTAATTACCCACGGAACAACCGTGAGTAACTTTTTTATTGAATAAATTTTTTTTAAGACTTTTCCACGGTTAGTCCATGGGTAATGTTAAAAATAATCCGTGGGTAATGTTAAAAAAATGCAACTGACCTTAATTTTTCAAAATATTTTGGTATTTTATGTTTCCACGGATTATCCGTGGGTAATGTCTGTCGGTAAATTTAATATGTAAATTTTTTTAAAATTGTTTAATTTTTTAAAACTGATAAAATGTAAAAAACACCCTATTCACATAAGTGACAATAAACCTGCTAAAGACATAACCAGTGCCAGAACCTCAACCTTACCGCCGCCACCAAACCTCAACCGTTACACTCGCGGCCACCAAACGTCAACCTTACCTACCGTTACACCTCGCCGCCATGGACACAACTTTGCCGTCTTCGTAACTCTCGCGTATGAGCTTCAGCGCTGTTCTCGCGACATTCTCTTTACGACGTCTTCAGCGCCGTTCTTGCGACCTTCAGCGCCATTTTCGACCTTCTCTTCAGCGCCGTTTGCGACCTTCTCTTCAGCGCCGTTTTCGACCTTCTCTTCAGCGCCGTTCGGTTTCTTATATCTTCGATTAGGTTAGTTTCCATTGCTTTGATTTTATATTTGTTAGAATCTCAAGAAATTTGAATTTGATCTACTGTGAGCTTTGATTTTGATTCTTCTGATTTAGAGTTTTTCTTCTGATTTAGTGTTTTTATGTGTCGTTAATAATGTACTTCTGATTTAGTGTTTTTGTGTGTTGTTAATAATGTTCAATGAAGCCAAAGAAAACTACAGGTATGATCCTTGTTGTGTGTATTTCGGGAGTAGACTTGATTCCTTTATTTATTGATGCTTTGATGATTTTGGTCCTTTGGTTGTACTTGATCAAATATTTCAACATTTGTCTATCATGATTTGCATCAGTTATAAATGTTGCTCCCCTTATTTTCTCTACGTTAACTTCCTATTAAATTTTGTAAAAAACATTAAATATAAGCATCAATATCATATACTTTTAAAAGTAATATAATTGACATTAAACATTGATTGTTTACGGAAATTAAATATGTACTAATTAATTGTGTTTGGTACGAGGAAATGATTAATTATTAAGAGAGTAAAAATAAACAGACCTTGTTATCTTTGACATTATTCAAAAGGCTAGTGTAGTATATTCTGCCGTACATTTTGCTAAAAGCTCTTCTGCAAACTTTAACATTGCATCATTTTCCTCAACAAACTTTGTATATCTTTCCATCTCCTTGACTGTCGCAGCAGCCAAAAATGACTTATTCTCCGCATCTGCAATTATGTAGGCTACAGTTTCAGAAGCTTCCTTCATTGCCTCATCATATTTAGAAATACTAGATGATGCTGACAAATCCATTTATTGTGGTGTAGGTGATTTTGGGTCACCAGCTGACTTTGTCACCACTGTGGTGTCCTTTATCTTGTAACAATTTTGTACATGCAGGTGTTAGATGATTGATTAGTTTAAATATGTTGAGTTGGTAGTTACAGTTTATACAATTAGTTATTTTCTGTTATGTTATCTAGGAGATACAATTGGATACATTTTTTAGATGAGAAAAAAACAGATACAATTGGATACAAACACAATATTGATTTAAGAATTAAGTTCCATTTTGCACTTGTTCAATCTTTCTAGCATAGTATTAGTAGAAAATTCTACCCTTATCTACCTCCCTCTCATTCCTCAAGCAACATAGAGACTAAGAGCTTAGAGTTAACCGACTTAACTGTCAGGTAACTGAAACTGATTCTAAGAACCATAACAGAAATAACTAACTAATTATATCTAAATGCTTCTAGGGTCACAAACACTAAGCACACACAGTGGCCATGCACACATGCAGAATATAAAGTAAGATACAGAGAATATAATACTCTTATTACACATTTCTTCAAAGCATCGCAGAGGACTAATTTACCTTTTCAAGTTTCCCTTGACTGACAAGCCTTCTTAACTTTGTACCTAACGTCCTTCGGAAATTTTTATTGAGGAAAGTTGTGCTTTTGCTGCAGTGTTAAACGAGTCATTTATTCCTTGAAAATTCTAAAAGAAAAGCATAATAGAAACAAAAAATATCCTGTATTCAAAATATCAATATGCACTATAGATGTTGCACAGTAAACTACATTTCCGACCCAACCCCCCAACTCCCATAAGTTTAGCTAGCACAAAAGCGAGGAAATTGCAATACAATCTCAATTTTTATTTTGACAAAATACGCAAGTCATAATGACAATAACTAACAAATATTGTGTATGTACATGGAAAATATATTTTTTTTTCACAACTGGAATAAAATAAACAGCAACTATTGTGTAAATAAGAAAGTGAGCATGCTACTTTGAAAGGTCATAAGAGAGTGAATATAATTTACATGTGGAAAAATCCAAAGAGGTGCTTTGAGTTGATGAACTGATTTTAAATTCTCCGGAGTAAAAAACAAATGGCAAATGATATTGAACTGCTGCTGAGGAAATTGGATAGTTTCTATGAGATCATAGGCTCAAATGTCATTGTGACAATTATATCCAACAAAAATGAAGATCTAAATAACATTTTCAGTCCTCTATAAATAACCATTTTTTATTTTAGTACCTCATATACATTATTAGTTGAGGTGTGTCAAGTTTTTTTTAAAAATAATATTGAGGGAGTTAAGTTACTTGGTGAGTTATTGGGACTCGGAAGATAGATGGAGAAATAAGGCATGTTGCGAGGGGGGTTGGGTAGCTCAAATCAATATAGAGGGCTGGAATGTGGAAAAGGAAAACATGATTATGAGTTTGTTACAATTGATATTCATAATGTAAGTTTATAGGAAAACAGAAGCAAATGTAATTTGGACGTAGTTATTGAGGAAATAAACTCTCATTTTGGTGACTCAAATGCAAGGAAATGAAAATAAGCCCAGACATAGAGACTCTGGGCGTCTCCCAAAACCCCCTTACTCAATTCCTCTTGTCTACCTTCCTATAGAAAGAGATGGCAAGAATCCAACCTACAGAAAACTCCATTCAGCAACTATATATATATATACCATTACCATGCCTTACTTAACTACTCTCACACTTCAACATTAAATCACAATACTTACAACTTACAAGAAAGAGATGGCTTGCAAGGTTCAGAAAAGGATATCATTTAGCATTTCAAATATATATGTATTATATATAAATATTATTGCTGTCATTTGTTCTTTTTAGTTATTTCTTTTTATTCATTTTTCTACTCATTCAAGTAAAAAATTAACAAAATCATTATATAAATAATTATTTTCCTTTGCAATTATCAGCTACTGATGCCATCTATGTGAATCATATATTTGTGGCGGAAGCAATGTTGTTCTTTTATCATGTTTTCTGCTTGAGGAGGCTATGCTTTTCAATTTGTATGATTTTTTTCCTCTGCCTTTGCTTATAATTACACTTTGATGTTTGGGATTTATTGTTGTTGATGTTGACTTAGTAATATTTAGTTTTAGAGGTGGGATAACTTTTGGTTTGTGGGCAGAAACATATACATTCAATATTAAATAAAGGCAATTTATGTTGATATATGCCTACTTGCTGTCCACCGCACTCGTGATACTCGAAAATGTACATTTCTGATATATGATATATTCTTGTGATTACGCTAAATTGTATCCCGATGTGCCTGAAGGTGATTGTGGAGAAGGCAGAAAAAAGTGATATCCCAAGTATTGACAAGAAGAAGTAAGATTTTGTTAATTCTTTTCATATACAGTTATCTGGAAATGTCACATTAACTGTCTCTTCAAAAGAAAATAATTTTTTTTATAGCGGACAATTCTATATAAATAATTTTTAGTACAAACAATTTGTGTAATTACAGGACAACTTCAAATCATCCAGGAAACATCACAGACCCTTAAGTCTACAAAAGTAGTCAATTGTCACCAACCCTTACTCTAACTGTCTCCTCTAACTTTGAGGTAGCTGCCATAACCTTTTTTTTCTCTCATATACTATTTTTTGTGTCTCTCAATGGCATTTGGATATTTGATTTTCACAACCGAAATGCATTTACAGTTTGTATTGTTTTGACTCGTCCAATTTCCAATTTCATTTTTCCTTGATAAGAAAAGAACTTAATTAGAACTTAATTAGAGAGGAGAAAGAAAGTACCAACATGATTAGTCCCAAATAGCGGAGTGGCCGACCCCAAAACTGGGATAGAAGCAAAAATGTCTTGCAATGCAACCATTTTATTACCAGTTGTACCTCTTCGTTTTCTGCAACTATTTACGGCAGTTTGCACCATGTGCTTGTTAGCATTAACTTGAGATAAACAAGATTAACAAAATTATGGATGTTCTGACATGATATGAAAAGTTGAATAAGTTTTAGGCTATACAAAACACTCATGTTTAATTTAAATAGAAAGGCATTTCACTGTATTATCTCCTATCACATATTATCTATAAATGTAATAACTAGAAACACCAGTAGCTTTTATACCAGTCTCTTTTTCGGATAGCTTTTCAGCAATTAAAAAATGAAACAGAAACCCCAAAAGTTGAATGAAAAAGGTAAATGATTAAAAAAAGATGAGGAATGAAAGAAGAATAAGATTAATAATATTAAACAGTGTATATGGTGATGCTGAAAATATGTCCCGCAAACTGTCCATGAGAACCAGTGTATATGGTGATGTTGAAAATCTGTTCCGCAATCTGTTCTTTGATTATTTATTGGGGAATTACTGTTAGATCATAATAATATATGTTTTGTGTATTGTTGCTGTTTTGTATTGCTGATGTTCTGTGTATTGATGTTGTTTTGTTATATATTGGTATAAATTTCAATTTGGTAGGATTTTGCTATCTTATTTGATATGTAAAATTACATTCCGTTAATCAGTTCATCGCTCCTCCGTTATTTGTTTGTCCTTCAAAATATGGATGGCTACCACCCAGGTCGTAGTTGGGTATATGATAAACTTTATGTTCAACGAGGGGGGTTGAAACCAGCCTTCGCAAAAGGTGTTGAAGAGTTTATAATGAAGGCAATAAGTCGAAATCAGTTTGTAAAAGATGGTGGCATCAGATGTCCTTGTCACAGTTGCATGTGTAGCGGTGTATTATCTGCAAGTGAAGTCAAAGTTCACTTGTATAGGTTTGGGTTCCAACCAAATTATTGGTATTGGACTGAGCATGGTGAAGAAGCCCCACAAATTGACACAGAAAATGTTCCAAGTAGTAGTGGATATATTGATAACGATGATCCATTTACCTTAATGCAACATATGGTCGATGATGCATTCGGTCCTACGTATGACTTCCAAAATTTGAGTGATGAAGGCAACGAGGAACAGATTAATGAAGAGCTCCGAACTGATGATGCTCAAGACTTTTATGATTTGTTAACTGCTGCAAACAAACCCTTATATGAGAGGGCTTCTGATTCAAAACTTTCACTATGCGTGAAACTTTTAGCTTGCAAATCAAATTGGAATGTTCCACAGAAATGTCTTGATTTCTTTGCAAGCATGCTTGTAGATATGTGTCCTTTTAAGGATTCACTTCCAAATTTTTTTTACCAAGCGAAAAAATTGGTGACCGTGCTAGGTTTGAAGTCTGAGAAAATTGATTGTTGTGTTAAAGGGTGCATGTTGTACTACAAAGATAATAGTGTAGATCTAGAGTGTAGGTTTTGTCATGAACCCCAATATGTTCCTCATAAGCCTGGGATAGGTAACCACAAAGACATTCCATTTAAGAGGATGTTCTATATGCCAATCACTCCTAGATTAAAAAGATTGTATGCATCAATGGAAATTGCTGCCTAAATGAGATGGCATCAACATAATAGATTGAGTTCAGGCATTTTACGTCATCCGTCTGATGGGGAAGCTTGGAAGCATTTTGATGCAAGGTATCCAAACTTTTCAAATGAACCGAGAAATGTAAGGCTTGTTTATGTTCTGATGGCTTCACGCCATACATTCAAGCATCTTCATGCCCATATTCTTGTTGGCCTGTTGTTGTGACCCCATATAATCTCCCGCCCGAAATATGCAATGAGTAAACCATTCATGTTTTTGACTTGTCTCATACCTGGACCATCTAACCCAAAATCAAACATTGATGTGAATTTACAATCGTTAATAGATAAGCTTCAACAATTGTGGAGTGAAGGGGCTTTGACTTATGATATTTCCATGAAACAAAACTTTGTAATGAGGGCAGCCTTAATGTGGACAATTTACGATTTTCCTGCTTATGGCATGTTATCTGGATGGAGTACTCAAGGTAAGTTGGCATGTCTGGTGTGTATGGACGGAAATAAGACTTTTACCTTGAAATATGGTGGCAAAAATTCATGGTTCGATTGTCACCGTCGTTTCTTACCTCATAATCATCCCTTTAGAAGAAGTAAAAAAAGGTTCACTAAAAATAGGGTTGTTAAGGATGAACCTCCTCCAAGATTGACCGGTGAAGAAGTAAGGAGTTGGGTTCATAATATTCCACGAGTGATGATAATGCAGTTTCTAAATTATTTGGATATGGAGTTAGTCATAATTGGACTAAACGAAGCATTTTTTGGGATCTTCCATACTGGAAAGATAATTTATTACGGCATAATTTAGATGTCATGCACATAGAAAAAAACTTCTTTGATAATGTGTTTAACACTGTCATGAATGTTAAGAACAAGACTAAGGACAATGAAAAGGCAAGAATGGACTTGGCCATTATTTGCTAACGTAGCGACTTGGAGTTGGTTCCACATAACAATGGAAAAATGACAAAACCTAAGGCAAATTATTGCCTTACGTCTAATGAGGCAAAGAAAGTTTGTAAATGGATAAAAGAGCTTAAGACGCCAGATGGGTATGCTTCTAACTTGGCAAGATGTGCAGATGTTAATAAAGGACAAATGAATGGGATGAAAAGCCACGATTGTGACACCCTAAATCCCAAATTTATTTAATTTTTTTTCTTGGTATTTAATTTAAAAATAATAGAGTATAAATAAATAAATAAAAATTTTGAACGATTTCTTTAAGGCAAAAGTATCACTTAATCAAGGACAAGTCATATTAATCCAAAGTTTCCATCAGCTTAACAATTCGATGGTCATAACAGTGATCAAATTAAATTCTTTTTGAAGCACACGTACATAAGTTACTGATAATTATAAATGTAGTCCCAACCCGATGTCACTATCAGAGCAAAATTTCCCCAAATTACAGATGTTCAAATATGAAATTAACAGAAGGAAGATGACAAAAGTCTTCAAGATGAGACGACTTCCTACACTCTGAGAGTATTAATCTTCACCTGCAGCTTGTAGCTCGTCTGCGTCCATCGCAAACGCCAAACACAAACAACGAGGGGTGAGTATCGAAATTATGTAATAGTATAATGTAAACGAGAAGAACACGTAAGTAATCAAATTAACACAAACATGAGAACATTCCAGAATATAATATCAAGGTTAATCTAATTCAATCACAATAAAATAGTCACAGGGAGAAAATGTTATGCATGTCCTATACTTTATACTTCTTCATCACACTACTAGAAAAACTCATTTTAGCTGCCATATTTAGCGTCGGCCACAACTCCGACGCTAGTTAGCGTAGGTGTAGCGTTGGCCTAGCCGACGCTAACATAATAAAAATTAGTTTTTTGATTTTTTAATTATTAGCGTCGGCTAGGCCGACGCTAATTAAAATAAAACAGACGCTTGTTTTTTTTTTAAATTTTTTTATTTTTATTTTCATAGTTAGCGTCGGATAGGCCGACGCTAAATTGTAAATTGTTTAAAAATTAAAATTTTTAATAGCTATTGAAATGTGAACTGAAAATAAAAAAAAAAACAGAAATCAAAATTAGATTTGGTCTCACCCTAACGTTATCGGGCTCTCAAAAATCCTCACCATCTCAAAAATCCCTTTGCACCAAACCCTAACGAACTCTCAAATCTCAAGAATACTCAAACCTTCTCAACTCTGTAATGAACCCTCGCCGTCCAATCTCTCAACTCTGAAGGGAACCCTCGCCGTCGAAGCTCTCGAGCCATTGAACCCTCGCCGTCGAAGCTCTCGAACCCGTATGAACCCTCGCCGTTGAAGCTTTCGAACCCTGTGAACCCTCGCCGACGAAGCTCAGCCTCTCGCCGCCGTGAAGCTAAGCCAATCTGAACCGTAGCTCTCGAACCCACTGTCAACCGTCGCCGTCAAGGTAAGTCACTCGAACTGTTCTTTTCTTAATCTCAGTGGCTCTGTTAAAAGTAATGTGTCTCTATCTCACTCTTTGTGGCTCTCTTACTTAAAAAAAAAACCTAAAAACCTAAAACCTAAGTTTTTTATTAGTGTTTCTGATTAGTTTCTGATTAGTGTTTCTGATTAGTGTCAGGTGTGTTTATGACACTTTGACACACACACAGACACTGCACTGACACTTTGACATCTATAATAATTTGAGAAAATGAATTAATTGAATGTAATCAAGGTGTGAAGGTGTGAGTGTCGTACACCGGAACACACTTTGATCAGATGTGTCCGTGCTACAGAGAACATACCCTCTTTATTTTTTATTGGTCTAATAAAGGTTTTTCATTCTAGGGACAATCTGCTATATCAGTGGATGATACATTGAAGATCATAGCCTGCAGGTGAATTAAATTTACATGTTCCCAAATTTAGCAAAAAGTTAATGATTGCTGTTTGATTTTGTTGACAGTTTGCTATGGTGATTGTAAGCTTCTTAACTTGTTTGTGACTTTTTGTACTGTTTGACTATATGTCATTTAGGGAACAACATAAGAAGCTTGATGCTCTTGAGATGGAACTTGCCTCAGCTAAACAAGAGGGTTTTGTTTCAAAGAGGATGATTGAGACCAACGGTACTTACTCTAAGAGACTGCCTTTGGTAGTCATAGGTGTACTTACAAAGTTTGGCCGCCAAAAGAATAGAGATGCCATTCGCAAGGCTTGGATGGGAAGTGGTAACAATATTATTTTCCTTCTGTTGCTCAATTCCCCAATTTTCTAACAACTGAACACTAATGTATGGCTTTAACATGCGTTAATATGAGTTCAAAAACATAAAATTAATGCCTTTTCTTCATGAGGAACTTTCCCTTTTCAGTTTCATGTCTCTGAGAAAAATGATCCTCTCTTACATTTCGACATTAAAAGGAGAGCCGGTATCCTTTTATTTATATATATTTTAATTCCTTTAACATCTGCTATTGCTATTGAATAATGAGTAAACCCTGCAATGTAACTCTGTTTTATAGTACTACCGTATGTAATTATTTATTCATTGATTCTGAGCAGAGTTATATTTCTAATGTTCATGAAAGATTTAGAGTTCTAGTGTATCCTGGATAGTTGGTTTTCAGATTTTTATAGAATGGGTAACAGTATTTGCACTAACATTGTGCTTCAGAATAAGCTTTAATTTAAGATCACTATTTTTGTAGGTGCAGCTTTCAAGAAAATTGAAGATGGAAAAGGCATCATTGTGCGATTTGTTATTGGTAGAAGGTTGAAATTCTTACTTTTTAACACGGTGTGCTTTTTTCTTTCGGAGGGAGGTGGGGTGGAGAGTGTCAATTGTAAGCAGATCTTATGAATTCCATATAACTTTGTAGTGCAAATAGTGAGGACAGTCTGGATAAAGACATTGATCGTGAGAATAGATTGACGAATGACTTCCTAATTCTAGTATGTATATCTAATTGAACACTTTTATTCTTCATCTGCTTAGGAAATTTCTATTTTATTAGAACAACAAATTTGATGGGATATATTTTTCTAGGTAATCTTTTTTTTCTTTCTTTTTTTCTGTAAAAGTCCAAGTGAATTTTCTCATTCTGAATTTGGAAATGTAGTATTTCAGTGTTTCTGTAACAAATTCACTGTTGTATTTTTATAAATAGTTATTGCAATGAGTATTTCAGTGTTTTATTCTTCTGTTTTCAATGGTTAAAATCACATATATTGTATGAAAACTTCAGTTACACAATGACTGATATATATATATATATATATATTTGTGCTTACACCAATCATGAGTTGACATCTATTTGATTGCTTTAATTTAAATAAGCAGGCAAATATGAGATTAAAGTAACACATTTGCACTCATAGTTGCTGAACATGGTTGGTGCTTATAACATCTGTTTTGTATTTTGTTGCTTCCTGTGAGTAGAGAATAAGGTCAACAACATAAGCTCGTTAGCTAATCACCTTCAACACTTCTGCTGTCAGGATGATCATGTGGAAGGAAACCAGGGACACCTAGAGAAGGCTAAATTGTTTTTTGCTCATGCTGCAGACAAATGGGATGCGGAGTTTTTTGCTAAAGTAAATGATGATGTTTATGTAAATATTGGTTAGTTTTTCTTTAACTGATGAGGTGATTTTCGTTATAATGCAATTTACCTAATAATGTCACTGCTATTGTTAGATGTTTCTTTTGTCTTCTTTTTTTTAGTCTTGACATATTGCACCTATAGTCTGTTAATATCAGCTAGCATTTTATAAGTCTGTTGATATTCAGTAAGTTGGGTTGTTGCTGCTAGTAGCTAGTTATTTTTGTTTTTTGGCAAAAATGCAGAGCTTTTTATAAAATTTGAATGTTTGCTTTTATCTGTCTGATGATAGACTGTATACATTACTGCAAGAATGGGAGCATTTCTTTTTTAGGGGTAGTCTATATTCACGGTTAATCAGTATAATATGCATGTTTTTACCATAATCGGTATTTTTCTTTTTATTAACTGATGTGCAGGTACATTATGGTGAATGCTAAAGATGGATAGGAAAATCGGTGGGGAAAATCTGAATGGAAGAAAGATGAGAACTTGGCTGGGGAATGGAACTACACCTCTGGTCAATGGAATGGAGACGCTACTGACAAAGGTAAATTAAATTGCTTCGTTGAATAACCTTATATTATTGTTGCTGGTGTTTACTTTTAATTTAAAGTTTATTTGTAAATTATTCATGATTACATGAAGATAGAATGTAGGTAAACATGTTGTTCACGGGCTAGATGAAATGTGCAATATTTGTTTAAATTGAAATTATATCTAGAAGCATAAACTAAAACATAATTTTATTTTCATTGCCATAAGATTCTGTTTTATGAATCAGTGATCTTCATGACTGGCTGTTGAATGTCAATCCTTTTCCGAAAAATCCAATTTGAAGGAAAAGAAACTCAACTTCAATTAAATTGAATGCATAAGTGTAAATAAGTGAAATCTAATGCATAAGTGTAAATAAGTGAAATCTAAATGAAAGTTATATTAAATTACTAACAGTATAGCAATTATGAACGTTGATATTAGGACATAGGACCATTGGATGTTCTCATTTCAGAATTAATGCGATAATGCATAGTAGGATAAATAATTTAAGAGGTTAATGGAAATGGGTCATTCTTCATGAATAGGACAATCAATTGGTCTTTAGCAATAAAATTTCACTAATGTATTTTCCCATTGCTTGAGAACAGATTAGTATTCTTCTAGGATTTATGCAATAAGTGTCCCAGGAACTAAATATCAATAATGCTGTTCAAACTAGTGCAACAGCTGCAGCTTGCAGTGCCATAAGTCAAGTTATTACGGACCCTAACTACAGTGGAAAGTGGAAGGCACCATTGATCGACAACCCAGGTTCAATTTTCATCCTTGTTTTCACAGTTGATGTATTTATGTTATTGCTTTTATATTATGATGTATATATTTAACATTTGAAATATGTTTACCAGAATTCAAGGACGACCCCGAGATTTATGTTTTCCCCAAATTGAAGTATGTTGGTATTGAATTGTGGCAGGTAAAGTTTCTGTTATGTTTGCTTTACTTACTTTTTTTGAGTCTTTTGGATACAAATTCTAACCAACAAGCTACTTAACTTGGCAGGTGAAATCTGGTACCTTGTTTGACAATGTCGTTAGTACTGATGATCCCGAATATGCTAAGCAACTGGCTGAAGGAACATGGGGCAAGCAGAAGGATGTAAGTTGTTTCTATTCACTCATTCTTTTGGCTTTTAGGTATAATGTTGAATGGATGCTGAACTGTTTGGTGAAAATATATTTTTGCAGGCTGAGAAGGCAGTATTTGAAGAGGCTGAGAAGAAGAAAGAAGAAGAGGTAGATTTTGATTCTTAAAGCATATTTTCTTTCTCTTTTTTCCTTCCTTATTATAAACTCTACAACTTCAACAACAATCATGCTTAAGAATGGACACTATCCTTTAATCTTCATTAATCCTGATTGATTTTTTGTTTGTTATAAAAAACCTTCTGAACTGGTTGGTTTATTGTTATGCTATTCTGTAATGTTATTTCTTTAAGACAACCTTGTTGATCGTCGATTGTTTTATACTTGTTGCCTAATTTCCCTTCTATTTTCTTATTCTTTTTGCTTTGACAGATTAGAGTTGAGAAATGAGTGGAGACACGACAGAAATGAGTTGAGAAATGAACAGGTGCAAAAAAAAAAAATACAAATTAGCGTCGGCCTAGTCTGACGCCAAACAGTTGCTGACTTTTCAAGTTTGACTTTAGCGTCGGCCGCACCGACGCGACAAAATAAAAAAATTGACTTTTATTTGACCGTAGCGTCGGCCCGTCTGACGCTAACAGTTCATTGACTTTTTCTTTGTTGACTTTTAGCGTCGGCCATCCTACGCTACGTATTTTTATTGAATGACGTGGCAAAAGGCTTCTTTAGCGTCGGATGGCTTTTTTTATTTACTAGCGTCGGTTTAGCGTCGGCCTGGCCGACACTAATATATCATCCGACGCTTTATGACAGACAATATGCAATAGCTTCGACCGTTTTAGCCTAGGCCCGACTCCGACGCTAAAACGACGTTAGCGTCGGCTTTTGGGCTGTTAGCGTCGGCTTTTGGCCGACGCTAAATCCTGTTTTTCTAGTAGTGTCACTTGGTACCATTCTACTCTGAAGTACTTGGTTAGGGGCCTGATACTATGCCACTACAAGAGTGGACGGACAATTCATGAATGGCCAAGTCCTCATAGATCCCCTCAACTCAACCCGAGACACATATACGCGACGGTCAGGGTACTCTTGTTTTGCACGGTAGCTCCCGGCCTTAGGGAATAACCCACTAATTCACTTAGGAATTCCCAACTAGATGTACCCCCAAGGTCTATCAGTCTTACCTTACGGTTTGACTGTAGCCCCCCACGATCAGGCTCATTCAGTTGTACTTCCCCGAATCACTAGGTTTGTCAAACCCTCTGTTGGAACCAAGTTGGTAAAGAAAAACAACTTTCTGTTTTTACTTTCTGTACTTTGTAAAGAAAAACAAAAAATACAAAAATAGTAGGACCACTTTTTGGCTGAAGACAAAAAGGGGCAGAGAGAGAGACAGAAAGGAGAAATAAGTAAGTAGAAAGGAGAGATAAAAAGAAAGAAGGAGCGAAAAAGAAAGAGTGAAAATAGAAGGAGTTGAAAAGGAGAGGAAACAGGGAGACAGAAAAACAAAGAAAGAAAAGAAAGAGTGAAAACAGAAGGAGTTGAAAAGGAGAGGAAGCGTGAAGAGAGAAAAAGAAAGAGAGAATAAAGAAGGAGTTGAAAAGGAGAGGAGAAGAAAAGAAAAGAAAGAGTGAAAAGAGAAGGAGTTGAAAAGGAGAGTATCAGACTTAGGGGGAGAAATTGGTCTGAGGGGGAGTAATTCAAGTTTTCGAGTTATAAGTTAGCAAAATAAGTTAAGGTTTTGTCATCATCAAAAAGGGGGAGATTGTTGGAACCAAGTTGGTTCTAAGTACTTAGAATTTTGATGGTTACAAAAGCACTCAATGTAATCTTATTTTGTACCTTGAATTATTAAATTAAATACAATCAGAATATGAAGAAATCAGAAGCAGAAGATCAAAGGAAAATGAATTCTGGAATTTCCAGAAGATGTTCCAGGATGTCAAAACATCACCAGAAGATATGTTTGCTGGCCCAAAACAGAAGGAAGAAAAATCAGAAGGAAAATGGATCATACCAGAGGAAAGCCTGCCAGAGGGAGAGTTGATCCAGACCAAGAGGAATCAAATATCAAATTTATTCCAGAAATTATTGTGACCAGAAGATGGCCTGGCAATGAAATATTAAACTGCCCAGACTTGTTCCAGACTCAACCAGAAGCTATGTTTAAGGGTCCAGAACAAGAGAATCAATCCAGATATGACCCTGACCATAAGATAGCATGATTCAGGGCATGAAACTAAGTCCAGACCAGAAGAAATGAATTCCAGAATCAATCCAGACCTGGTCCAAAATCAAAGGTAAAATGTCCATACTGAAATATTTATTGTCCAGATTTAATTTCAATTTAATCCAGACCAAAGTCCAGAATTAGTCCAGATCAGAGGGAAGATTTCCAGATCAATGGTTCAGAATTAATTATTTGGTCCAGTGATGGTCCAGATAAGAAGATCAGACCATAGCCCAGTATTGGCCAAAATCAGAGGGACAGAATGTGCAGTCCAGCAAAGGCCGAGTTCGAGGATTATAGCATATCAGGTGCGCATCCAGGATGGCCGAAATCAGAAGATCAGAGGGTCAGAAAGTGTGGTCCAGGGATGGCCAAAATCAGAGGATCACATCATATCAATTAGGTTGGTCCAGATGTGGACTAGCGCATGAAGATCCAATGGTCCAGATTTAATCAGGAAAATTATACGGTGGAGAATTTAATTTATTTTGATCAAAGGATTAAAAAGATTTATTACAAAAATAAAGTGAGGTGTTGTGGAATTCATGAGCTGTGGCGGGAAGGAACTAACTGATTTAATTGGCCAGTTATTTTGAAAGGAAATCTGAAGATATGTTTTTTATTTATATGAAGCCCAATTGGTCAAGTTATTTTTACAGAGAATCCACCAAGATTCAGCTCGAATTTAAGCATTGGAAGAGGCCCAAATCTGCATCTATAAAAGGAGGCTCAAGGCAGAATACTTAGCAATCGAAAATCACAAAAGAGTCATACACTTCCAAAAGCAAACACCCAAATCAGCTTTCAAGAAGTCAATTGTGAGTTTCAGCTTTCAAGAAGCAAGTACTCTTGTTATTTTCGTTCCACTGTGTCAAATCTAAGTTGTTGAAGTAGAGTCTACAAGCTGAGGGAGTCAGTAGGGGTAGTAGGTTACTTGGCAATTAGATTCATAGTGTTGTGTGTTAAATCTAAGTTATTGAAGTAGAGTCTACAATCTGAGGGAGTCAGAAGGGGTAGCAGGTTACTTGGCAATTAGATTTATAGTGTTATGATTTCTTCTACAATCTGGGATTGTCAGATTGGCTGAAGACAGGAGCTGCATTCTTCAAAGAAGTCTAGGATTGTTAGACTGTTTGAGAAGACTGACTTGGAGGGTCAGTAGCAAGGTTGTAATTCAAGGTTTGAATTAGTGAAATCCTTCAAGGTGAAGGGACTGGACGTAGCCTCGTTAACGGCGAACCAATATAAAAACTGTGAGTTTTATTTTTAATTTTATCCGCTGCTAACTCTGTTTTTAATTATACATCAAGTTTTGTTTTAAAAGTATAAAAACAGGAAAAGTATTCAAGTTAAGTCAAACACAATTCAACCCCCCCTTCTCGTGTTTGCACCTTCACCCTCCCTATATGATGACAAAATAATCCTCACTCCAAAACTACAGCATCTATCTCGTACGTACTGGATTATCATAACTCAATAATTTTCAGTAGTACTTCACAATATTCATCATTATATATACATATATATATATATATATATTAGTCAATCACAATAAAACCCCAATATTTGGTCTACACTACTCACAATACACAGTCCAATCACATAATAAGAAATCAAACAGGTGGGACATTCAAGTAATATCATAATTTCAATCAAGTTACAAGAACAATCAAGTTACAAGAACACTCAAGTACATATCATTCATACAATAACAATCAGCATAAGGTTCATAAAACTGGACAGTATGAAATCTTGATATACATAAATTCACAGCAATTCTATAGGTTGCTAAAATATATTTTAGTCCTCCCTATTACAATTCATATATTATTAATTAATTATTATCACTCAATAGGGCTCGACCATACGTAGTAAGCCTCGGATGAATATCTGGGAATTTCAGTATTCCCGTTCATCTCATGTCATTTTATACTCATAATATCGAACCTCGTCTCACCCCTTACCTTTGCTGATGATTTTTCTCAACGAAGCTGATCCGTTGATGTAATGCGTCGCGTCTTCGCCAATCACCGTCTCTAACAGCCTAGTCTTTGAAATCAATGTATGATTTTGATATTAAGAGTTGCGGCTGGATGCAATAGGGCAGTAGTCAATTCAATTTTTTTCTTCCTAATAGAACGGGGAAACAGAGACACGGAATGCACGACAGCCTCCTTTATTCACTTATATACCTATCTATATGTACTAGTAGTATTAGGTATATTATTAGGCTTATTATCAGACCTATACACTTAGCCCATGACCCTTATTATTATTATTATTATCATTATTATTATTATTATTATTATTATTATTATTATTATTGTTATTATTACTACAATCATAAACTCACTTTACTAATGCTTAAGTTAATAGACTAATGTAGCAACACACACGTTTACTTCTTATTTTCTTTTATATATATATATATATATTAAAACAAAATTGAATATTATTAATATTAATAATTTAAATAAATCATTAGGGCGAACACATAGGACAAACACGAACGAAATTATCGCACATGTCAACATACAGATAATAATAGTTGTGCATTATATTTTATAATTAAAATATAATAATAAGAAATTTGGGTGTTACAACGATTGTCACATATTTATAGAGTGTTTGCTTCCATTTGCATTTAGTTCATTGCCTGACCATGTGTGGAAACCACTAAAAAAATTAAGTCAATTCTTTAAGGGCTTGTGCAGCAATACCTTAAGACATGGTGAATTGGTCAAATTGGGTGAAAATATTCCATTCATCATATGCAAACTTGAAAGAATCTTCCTACCAGGATTCTTTGATTCAATGGAGCATCTTCCAATTCACCTCCCGTATGAGGCAAAACTTGGTGGTCCAGTTCAATATCGATGGATGTATCCATTTGAAAGGTATTTTATATTCACTATTAAGGATTTCATCTTTTTTTCTAGATATTTCCACATTTGTTAATTTATTGGTCTCCTTTTTCCAAAATGATGGGTGATTTTAAGCGCACAGTGAAACACAAAGCTATAGTGGAAGGCTCAATATGTATGTCATACTTACATCGAGAGACAACATATTTTTGTTCCCAGTATTTCAAAACAATCTCTTTGTTTGATAGAAGCCAGCGTAATGAAGCTGCAAAATTAAATGATGCCGTCACAACAACACTGTCAATTAGCAATCAATTAGGACGTCCTAGTGAGAAGGCCCAAACACATTGGTTGAGTGATGCTGAAAGAAGATCTGCTCATGTACACATCCTCATCAATTGCAACGAGGTCAAGCCATATATTGAGTAAGAAGCCTGAAAACACACACCCCACATATTTATCAAATATATGTAATAACAATTTTATTATTATTGCCAGCGCCTTTTTGCACTCTAATTCCATTGTTGAAGAAGACCTTATATCTCAAACTCGTATACATGGAGAATTCCCAGAATGGTTTCGTGCGTATGTAAGTGCTTTATTGAAGTTTGTTGATAATAAATTAGAACTTCTCAATTAACTATTGTGAATATCATGTTTGTATAGGCCAGTGACAAGGAAAATGGTGTGACCGACCCTAACGTGTTATCATTAGCTTGGGGTCCTGACTCAATGGTCAAAAGTTGTCACAAGTATTACATTAATGGGTACAAATTTCACACCAAAGATTAGTCTCAGGGTAAGAAAACCATAAATAGTGGAGTTTGTGTAAAAGGGGTTACTGGAGGAGGAGAAGATGATTTCTACGGAGTCATCCAACATACCTACGAGTTAGAGTATTACAAATTGCCTCACAAGGTAGCCTTGTTTTATTGCCAATGGTTTGATCCTAGACGGAACAGAGGAACCAAAGTTCATCCACAATATGATATTGTAGATGTCAAGATGAATCGGAAATATGATCTCTATGATCCCTTCATAATTGAACAAAAAGCTAGACAAGTGTATTATGTACCTTATCCTGAAATGCGAACTGATAAGCGTCACTGGTATGCAGTTATAAAAACAAAGCCTATGGGTCGTGTAGAGGTGGATGGCCTCGATGAGGACATACCATATCAAGATGAAGATATGACACATGTTGAACAATTAACTGAAATTGAAGAATTGGTTGGCTTGCATGATGAAACACATAGCGATGAAGAAGTCAATGTAACGTTTGTTCCAAATATCCCAATTGATAATGATAGTGATATGGATGATGATGATGGGGATGATTCTTCAATTGACGTTTGAATTTTTAGTAAGTATATATCTTAATATTTGTGCTTTTAGTACAGTTCATCCTTCTATTTATTGTTTTTAATGTCATTCTCATTCTGCCATTATGCTATCTGCAATGAGTTTTGTTGTTTTTCTGTTTTGCTGTTTTGCTGTGTTGCTGTTTTGCTGTTTTTCTATTTTGCTGTTTTGCTGTTTTTTTTATTTTGCTATCTGCAATGTGCATTTTTTTATTATTCTGCATTTCTTTAATATTCATACAAACTATTGTGTGTGCTAATTGTTTTTATTCATCTTATTTTTTTATAGATGGCTCCAAAAGAAAAGATTAGACTCAAGCTTCATTTGAAGAAAAATTGCATGATTTTACCGCATAAGGTAACTCAAGCAGCTCAGCAGGTACAAGCAACAATTGATCAATTGCCACTAGATGCCAATGTCACTACACCAACCTCACAATATGTGGGACATTCCACCCAACAACATGTTAAGCCTCCTACCCAATAAGTTGTAGTGCTTCCACCCCCACCTAGTAAGGTGAATCAATCTAAACCAATTATAGTGATGATGCCCACACCTGGTTTTGTTCCATAAGACATCATTTCCCCGATTGTTGATCATTCTCCATCACAACCATTAACATCTGTTGCCTCACGACATACTTCAACTTTTGCTAATCCACCACCTTTAATACCTGCTGCTATTGGTAATAACACTCAAGGCTCACGATGCTCCAATTTTAGTCATGAGGTTGCGCCTGATGGGAGAACAATGATATGGCCGGATGGTCGAGGGTATGTAACTAGTTCCGATTAACTTTTCATTACAACATGAGGTTTATGGTTCATTTCAAATTATTTTTTAAAATTTTATGTTGTTTGAAAATTGTTTGCAGCTGGTTACCGTGTAGGGTGGCATCGTGCCCTCACCTCAGTCATTACATCACAATATGTTGATCCGTATCCTACATGGGGAGCAATCCCAGAATTAATTTTGGAACGTTGGTTCGACAAATTCGGTGTAAGATTATGTTATATATCTTGTTAATGAGTTCAACTATTGTGTAGATACTAATTAGTACATTATAACTTATTTGTAATGTAATGTTGCAGGAGAAAGCTGCATGGTTGCCTGAGCACAATTTTCAGATTAAGAATATCTTCAATACAAAAGAATCAATGCGTCTTTCTAATATGTTGATGCAAGTAAGAAAGAAACGCAAGTGTCCAAATTGGATGGGCGAAACTGTTTGGAATGATCTTTAGAAGATATGGATGGATCCGTCATATAAGGAGATATCAAATCGAGTTAAGAAAAACTGTGCTTCTTCTAAAGGAGGAGCTGTTCATACTGGTGGATCTATATCTGTTGCTGAACATACCAATCGGATGGTACGTTTTCTATGTCAAAGTCTTCACTATATAATCATTTAATGTTTGGCTCAAGGACATGCCTAATATTTACTATTTTTATTGTTTTATTGTGTTGTTGTTTTATTGTGATGTTTAGGGTTTAGTCTTCACATTTCTGCTGTTTTTTTATTTTTTGTAAGGCTGAAGAGTTAGGTAGAGACCCTACATTGGATGAGGTCTTTTTAAAAACTCAAACTAAGAAGAAGGACAACTCTTGGGTTGATGAAAGAGCAAAAAAAACATATGTAAGAAATATAAAATCATTTGTATTTCTTGTAAAAGTAATTTGATCATGTTACATTATTTTCTATCTGAGTAGGAAACATTTCAAGGTAAGTTGCAGAAGACCTCCAAAGTTAGGGAAACATCTAGTAGTTGTAGCCAAGTGGTTAATGTAGAAGCTCGCTTAGACATGTGGATCCAATCTGTTGGGGGAAAGAATAAAGGGCGTATTTATGGTGCTGGAGATAGATCCTCCCTTTATAGACTAGGTGTCGCAAGTCTGGTCCCAGATTCTCCTCCATCTAGAGGTTGCACCAATGTCTTGTCTCAGCACTCTAACGAGATAGTTGCACAGATAGCAACATTTGAGGAGCGAGCAAAAGTAGTAGAACATGAGGCATGAGAGGCGCGATAGGAGCTTAGGAAAGCATAGCAACATCGAGAAGAGGAGCCAACGAAAGTAGAGCAACATCGGCAAGAGGAGGTTCAACAAACAGAGAAGCGCACTATAGAGTTCCAGATGCAGCTAGCAACATTGGCAAAAAGTGTTGCTTCAATACAGGCCGAATCCTCATGTCGTCGTCGTCATCCAGATTATGAAGAGGGTGACTCTAACAATGATGACGACGAGTAGTAATACTGATTTCAGTGTCAGTTTTATTTAGTAGTTATGACTACATATTTTTCTTAGACTTGTTGGCATTATCTATATATATTCTTATGACAGCGTCGTTATGTGTATTTTTAAACTTATGGTAGTGACAGTATGCTTATTTTGAGACTTGTGATAGTCACGATGTGTATTTTGAAAACACTATTTATATAAAACTTCACTTCGTTTTGACAATGATGTTTTAATGTGCTTACAATTTATTTTAAAAATACATTTAAAAAAATACAGGAATCAGTAAGATACAAAATAGAATGAAAATCATATTTTCATTACCCACGAACATTCTATGAGTAAACGATAATTTACCCACGGACATGTCATGGATAAAATTTTAAATATCAATTATATATCAATATAATAGGTTACGGATTGTCCGTGATTAAAGTTAGCCACGGAAAATCTGTGGGTAACTTTACCCACGGAAAATCAGTGACTCATATTATCCATGGAAAATCGGTGAGTCATATTACCCACGGAAAATCGGTAAGTCATATCACCCACCGACATTCCTTAAGTAACCATATCCTACTGATTGTCCGTGGGTAAATATTTACCTATGAGCGAAATAGCTACGGACCCGTATCCGTGGGTAATTTTACGTTACCTACGAACTTTCCGTGGATAAAGATAAAATCTGCGGTAGGTAATAACAGTTTTTCTTGTAGTGTATGATCTACAATATCATAAAATAAACTATATAGTCTTAAGTTGATTTCAACTGAAAATAACTTTTTAAAGACTATTATTGTAAATAAATTATTAATGATTTTGTAGCAAAAAATGGAAGGACAATGATATTCAAAGATTAATATGTGGATGAATGTTGTTGTTAGTGTTGGATGTCACTATTATATATCCGGATGGATAGATACATGTATAACTATGTTTATTATAATTCAATTTTGATTTTGGTTAGTTATGAATTTTTTCGAATTCTAGTATAATGTTTAGCTTTTATGTTAAGACCGCATACATTTGATAACATATATGATAATATATATATATATATATATATATATATATATATATATATATATATATATATATATAATTATATATGATTATTATATTATGTAGAGATAAACATCAAACTCATTACTCTTTGATCGGTTAAAATTCACATTAATTCCGACTAATGAGACCCACATAATATAATGAGACCTATATAAATTTTAATCAATAAAAAATAAACTATTAAAAAGTGTATAACTAACCTTCTCTTCGCAAGTTTTAGTTCCCCAATGCCATTTCTCCATGTATGAGTCGCCAAAATGGTTAACTAATTGCATGCTTGCTGACATCCTATAGAAGCTAGCACAGACAGGGAGCATATTTCCAACATCAGTTAATGACTTTTTCAATGACTGGGAGTAATTTCTCCATGCAAAAATATAATGCTTATATATTTATAGGGGCGGATGCAGGATGGAATAGTAGCAGAGGCCAAATAAGTGTAATATATTATGATATATTTAACCATTGATTTGAGTAAAATATACAAATATATGGTAAAGTTGAACTTTGTGTTATAATTTGTGGCGATTGATTTGTTTATTTTTTCATCGAGAGAGTAATTGATGATTCTCTTATAGAGAAAACAATACAAGTATTTTACAAAATGGAGGGCTACACCTAACTCTGCGCCTCTCTATATATCGATATATATCTATTATGTAAGAAGAGTTCATTGTCTAAAAAAGAAGTATTTTAAATTGTAAAATAGACAATTTTTTCTGGTAAAGTTTGTGTTTATTATATAAGAGTTGTCTATGTTTTATTATGTTGCAAATAAATGTTACAATATCGAAATATTCTTCGATTTCTTTTAACGTGCGTTTATTCGACTCTTGGCCATTTGCTCTCTCACGAATCAATTTTTCTTACTCTCTCATGAATATGATGTATTACGATGATTTGAGAACCGATCTCGTGCATTTTCAGCTTTCTTAAAAAATTTGATTTCATTAGGTGACCTTTAATTTCTTAAATTCTTTCTTCTTGTTCACAATAACCTTTATCATTTGTGGAAAGCATAATGATTTCCTGGACATAAGGCCTCTTTATTCCGTCATTACACATGATTATAATGTATATAGCTAGTTGAAATCACTTGTTTCACTAATCAATAATATGGATTTGAAGCTGTGATTTTGACATCAAAGTGGTTGGTTTATATTGCATTTTATGAGCAGGACCAAAAGTGTATGACTACTTGGCTCGTGGTTTTTAATTCTTAGTTAAGTTTCAATTTTTATTTTTATTTGATTTGAATTGATACTTTGTCTCTTTATTAATTCACTAAATTTAAAAAAATATTGACATGTAACATTAATTATAAATGAAAAAATAAAAATATTACATTTTAAAATAATTCAAATATTATAAAATTATAATTTATTTAATTATAATAACTTTAGTAATAATAGTTGAAAATGGTAGTTTTGAAAGATGACTATCGTAGTAGTATCAATCATGGAAGACAATTGCAGTGGTAAACAAAGATAGTTAGATGTGGTAGTCAGAGCGTGACCTACTTTAATTGTAATAGTGGTGTAGGTGAATGGTCGGTGACGGTGGTTGAAGGTGGATGATTATTGGTGGTAATAGTTATGGTCAAAGAGGAATTGTTGATGGTGATAGTAGTGGTTGAAGATGCAGTGGTAAAAGTGGATGTATGTGGTGTTTATTACTCTTGCTGTCAATGGTATATATAATGGTAACTTTACTATACTATTAATAAATCTATTCTTCGATACTATTGAGAAAACTAAAAGGAATAGATTCTTTTGGTGTGACCTATGGAGTATCAATTTTACCCTTGCAAGTTTTTTTTTAAAACTACCTAATTGATCATGTTTCAATTTTATAACTTCCATAATGTTATTTTTTTACAACAAAAGCTAAAAATAATATATATAAAAAACTTTTATAAACACATTTTATCGATCCAAATAAAAAATGCAATGTATCCTTCTAGACACTAGTATTTAATAAAAACACTTTTTAAAACATCGCCCCATTCAATTTTTTTTGTCAACGCCACCATCAGTATTTTTTTTACAAACCATTGTTTATGTATAACTAAATGAATTAGAATTTAATAGTGCCTTCCATATATATTTTTGTTTAAGAGTTAATTACTTATTTATTTTATTTTATAAGTGTTAAATATTTTCAAAAATATTTTAGAGATCGAGTCATGTCATTTATTTTAAATCAATATAAATAATTTTTTTTTTAAAATTGCATTTACGTCATCTGTCTCCTTAAATGAGACTCATATCTCATCTAATTTTAAAAATACATTTCCTTAATCTGATTTTCAATGCAATTTTTTGTTTTTTTTTTATAAAGACCAACTCGCATGATTGTTGGTGAGATTTTGAAATTGTGAGTGTGAAAGAAAAGGTTATTGAAGGAAGAGAAGAATATGAACGAGTGAGAACTGTCACCTGATATTCTAATGCTTGGATGTATTTTTTTTTATTTTTTTGTTTCTTTGTTATTGTTTACATTGGTGGAAACTGGGGCTACTCATTGAAAAAACTTGAGCTAATAATGGTCTTTCACAAGGAGATTAGAAATTAAACTTTGGGATATAATTGGTTGGAGGAAGTAATAGTGATCAATTCAACATTTTTGCAAATAAGCATCATTTCAAGAACACATACTACTCATCAAAAAAAACTTTACATGAATGCAACATTATTTCTAATTTTTTTAATTCTTTCTTCTCATTGGAGAAAAAAAAAGACTTGCATGAATGAAAATATGATGATGTAAGACTATGATGGAAATGTGTAACATGTTTCATAAGCATGAGACTAACTGTTTAAATATTTAATTTTATTTTAGATAATTAACATTATTTCAAATTCAAATGAAAATAATATGTTAACATGCTAAATGAATAAAAAGGGAAGTGAACAAATACAAACTACCTTGTTTTTGTTTATGCATGTGCAAATGCAACATGAAATGTAGAGTTAGCCACCAAAAGGATGGACTGTTGGTTTTTTCTTCAATTTTTTAATAAGTAGTACATGCTAATTTTTTTTAATTTTGACTATTTACAATGAGCTTTTCATATACTATTAGGATTGTCAGAATTATATGATGGTGTAATGACATATGCAATGTGAACTTTATGCTAATGTCGCTTAGACCTTCATGTCAGACTAATTTGAGTGTATTATGTGAAATGGTTAATTCGTTCAATGTGAAATGGTCAGTTATGCCCTTTTGCACATATGAAGATGATTTCTTTATTTTTTATTTTTTAACTTGGAATGTGATGCATGGCTAGAAATGACAATGAATTTTATGGACAATTTATTAGTAAATTTGTATTTCACAAAAAATAATTGAAGAATTAAAATTTGGCCTACAATAATTTTTTGAAATTTTTATACATGCATAAGAATGTTATAATAGTATATTGACACAATAAACTACATGCAAATATGAATGCTAGATCTCCATGTGAGACTATTTTTTTCTTTGGAAATGAATATCATGACTTAAACATACATTTGGTTTAGACTCTTTTTAAGAGTTAATTTTCTTGTGACAAATGCAAGAATGTGACATGACACATATCAAAATTGATTTTGTTTTTTAGATGATGCTAATATGAGAAATGATTTGATGTCACATTTATTTTGATGTAAAATTGCAAGTAATGCTAAGAGACACACATTAATGCTATTAAAAATGTAAGTAATTTTCTCTTGATCATGACCACTTTATTTTTCCTTTTTATATTTTTATGGAATGTGAAGAAAAAAAAAAGAATATATAGACACAATGTGAAAAAAACAAAAATGAGAGTTGAAGAAAAATGAGGTTTTTATTTCGTCCCTCTAGAAAGATAAAATTGGAACCATACTAGTTTTTTCAACAAAGGATAATGTTGATTTGAATCTGGAAACGAAAAATGCTCCCATTCGTGAGCTTTCTTAGTTAGTGACCCTCTCTCAAGGTGGCTCTATGATTTTGAATATGGTTCGTAGAGTCATGGATTCCATTTTAGAATATTGTCAACAACAATAGGTAAACTTTTAGAAGTGGGAATAACTCTCAAAAGAAATGAAACTTTAGGTGAAGTCTTCATGCTAACCAAACAGGATGTACATCCAGAAAGCTAATACTATGCAACTTGATACGAATCTTAAGTTTTACTCAAACCATATATTAAGGTTTCACTCAAGTGTGTGCAAAAGTGTTAGTGTAGTTGTGAAGAGAAGCATAATTCAATAAAAGGATGCAAAGTACTCAACCATATATATAAAAAATATAATGTATACAAGAAAATAACTAATAAACACATAGAAGTAAAAAAAATGTGAAGGAGAAGTAAATATAGATGTTAAAAAATTTTGCATAGTTAATTATGTCAGGTTTGACACTCTAAGGGTCCCCAGCTGTCACGGCCTAAATTTCTCGTGTTTCTCGAATTTAATGGAGTCGCCACCAAAGTTTATTTAAAGTAGAGAAAACATTGGGAAACCCTTAAAAAGGAAAAAATGGTCTTTGAAACCAAATTTAGAGTTCGTGAGTCGATTATGCATAGGGAAGGTATTAGGACCCTACGACATCCGTTAAAATACGGTTACCAATAATTAATTGTGCAAAATTAATATTAACTTAAATATATTTATTTCTCCTTATATTACATATGAGTATCAATTGTATTTTAGTGTGATTTTGACATAAATATGTGCTTAAGAAAGAAAGGGAAAAAGAAGAAATTTGTTATTAATGTGCTTGACAAGAGTGTGATCTTGCTCCTATGTATCTCCCGGTGTGATGGAGAAATCAAAGCTACGTAGTTCTTGGGTAGAAAATGCGGATGTGTTGATTGCTTTTTAAGAAATTGTGTTGATTGTTGATATAAAAAAATGTTTTGACAGAAAAAAGGTTTGTTTGATTTGAATAATTATTTCGAAATGTGAATTTTTGGATTAGCGAGTTGTACAACGCATGTCTCAGAAAAATTCAAATAATAAAAAGATGTCTCATCTAATTAACCTTTATAAGAGTATTTTTATTATTTTTGGTTTTTAAAACAGAGTTTTAAAACCACCAAGTGGTACAACTTGTGTCTTAACAACCCAAAGATTAAAAAGATGTCACATTTAATTAATCAGATTTTCAAATTTTTATTTTAGATTAATTTGTCAATTTGTTAAAAAAAGAGTTTTTAGAACTAATATTTTGTTTGATTTTTGTGACTTAATAAACTGTAAATGCAAGCAAGCTATCTATATCTAGTGCTTAATAAATTGAAATATAGTGTTTAATAAATTAAAAATGCAAACTAATTGGTACAACCGTCCTTAATAAACTGAAAAAATGCAGATAAATTGTTACAACTGATCTCCACGTAAAAGAAGGTCTACCTAGTGCTTAATAAACTAAACATGTAAGCAAGCTTGTGGTACAAGCTATGCCCAAAAAGAAAATCTACACATGTTTTGGCTAGGATGATATAACAAGGCTGTAACTATTATTATGTTAGAGATATTTAAAAACAAAAGTTTCAACTTAACAATCTCTCAAACAACCAACGAGTAAAAAAAAATTATCAAGCAACCAACGAGTAAAAAAAGCATCATTTTTAAAGGGTGAAATCAAAATTTCAGCATATAATCAACAAAAACGAAGTTCCATATTTAAACAGATGAAGAACGAAACAAGCATGATAGATGCGGATCTGTGATATACTGCAAAGGAGAAAGCGGCGGTGGTGTACGGTTCACGGTGGTTACCGGTGGAAGTTGGAATGACGATAAAGACCTATATTTTTTGTTTTCTATTTTCTTCTTTTTTTGGTTTTGAAATAAATAATTTTGAAGATGAGATTTGAATGTTGTTTTGTCCCTTAACTCATTTCATACTTCATTTATCTTACCAACAAAAATCTTACTAGCTTAAAAAATGAAAAAAACTCTAAGCTTTCAAAAACTGCCCCACCTTGATTTAATTTTTGCAATCAATTTATAAACAAGAGTAGTTAATCTTGGTATCCATGGGATAAAATTGAGTTATGGATTATTGCTTGTTTTTGCAGAAAAATTGGTTTTGGTAAGCTATGTTTGGAAAAAAGAGAATGCACTTTTTAATTGCTTGTATACATGGTATAAGTTGTAACCATTTTAGGAAAAAAGAGAAAAAGTAAAAGGGGCTAAAAGAGGAATGGAAAGATGGCGTGTACACAAAAAAATGAAGCTTGTTTAGGAAAAATAAATAAAAGCAAAAGTGGCTAAAATGAGTTATAAATGTGGTGGTATTGTTGTAAAGGTGAAAGATATGGAGGCTGAAAAGATGGAAGAGACACTACGCCAAAAATTGTGTTTTATAGCACGCATTTTCAAGCGATTCATAACTAAAAGCGCTGTTGTATAATATTTTAAAATTAACGGAGGATACAACAACGCTTTAATGACAAGCGCTTTAGAAAAAGCGTTGTTGTAGGGTAATGAAGGGTTTAGGATTTATAGAAAAGCACTGTTGTAGGGTTGTAGCGATTTCACATAATGTTTACAGCGCTTTGCATAAAAGCGCTGTAAAATATAGCGCTATCATATAATGTTTACAACGCTTTTTATAAAAGCGTTGTAAACTCTGTAAATGTTTTGAAATTTAATTTTTAAAAGCCTTTTACATCACTTATGGACAAAAGCGCTGTAAAATTACAAGTTCACTTCAAGTTATATATACTTGATAAATAAATAAATAAAAACATATTTAATACATTCTACACCTTCGAACCCTATTACGAACCTTCCTGTCCTCTACTAAGTGATTGTTGTCTCAGGTACTGCATTTATTAATATGTTGTTGTCTCTAAAACTAATAAATTGTTACCTGATAAATTATATAAAATGTTAATTGATAAATCTGTTCTATTTTGAAATTTGTTTGATATGTTTTGTTTTGAAATCAGACTTGTATGCATGACCTTGGACCTTGGTTTCCATTTTCTAGTATTAGACTATATATACTATAGATTGGTATGATGTTATAGATTGATAAATTTGTGTAACACTGCATTCATATAAATTTGTGTAACACTGCATTCGATCTGTTTTGTATGCATATATACTATATATTGGTATAATGTTATAGATTGATAAATTTGTGTAACACTGCATTCATATAGGTCATATAAAATAGACCGGAAATGGATGTCTGTCAATCGATTGTCAAAAGAGTATATAAATGGAGTGAACGAGTTTGTTGAATTTGCTGTGAAGAATGCAAAAGACCCAAATCGAATCATTTGTCCTTGTTTAAAATGTTGTTTTAGAAAACGCGTTAGAGTAGATGAATTGGAAGGACATTTAGTATGGCATGGAATTGATCAAAGCAATACATGTTGGATAAGACACAGTGAAAAAAAAATGGAACACTTATTTTGAGAATGATGCAACATATGATTCAAATGATTTCGACACAGATACATATGAGTGGGACCGAGTTGAGGAGATTTCAAAAGCAGTTGAAGAAGATCTTCGGAATTGTCCTAAAATGTTTTAGAGTTTGTTGAGTGATGCAGAGAAACCATTATATAATTGTTGTACTAAATTCACAAGACTTTCGGCGATATTAAAGTTGTACAACTTAAAAGTGAGTAATGGATGGTCTGATAAAAGCTTCACAGAATTATTAACACTCCTAAAAGATATGTTGCTAGATGATAATGAACTTCCCAGTCGAACCTACGAGGCTAAACGAATATTGTGCTCTATTGGCATGAGTTACGAAAGTATTCATGCGTGTCCTGACATTTGCATTTTATTTCGAAATGAATATGAATTACTAAAGGCGTATCCAAATTGCAATGTTTCTCGATATAAGAAGAAAGAATCTACTCCAACAAAATTCGTGTGGTATTTTCCTATAATACCAAGATTTAGGCGAATCTATAGCAGTGAAGAAGATTCAAAACACTTGACATGGCATGCAGATGAAAGAATTAGAGATGGAAAGTTACGACACCCTGCAGATTCTCTACAATGGGCAAAAATTGATCACGAGTATCCTGATTTCAGTAGAGAGTCAAGAAATCTACGACTTGCACTTTCTACTGAAGGAATGAATCCACATGGTCTTCGAAGCATATCACACATCACATGGCCTATGATTTTGTTGATTTATAACCTACCTCCATGGTTATGTATGAAGCGTAAGTTTATGATGTTGTCTCTGTTAATTTCTGGACCCAAACAAACGGGGAATGATATTGACGTATACTTGGCTCCTTTAATTGAAGATTTAAAAAATATGTCGGAGACAGGTGTGGAAGTTTATGATGAGTATAAGAAAGAATGTTTCAATTTGAGGGCTATGTTTTTCGGCACAATTAATAATTTTCCAGCATATGGTAATTTATCAGGATATAGCATTAAAGGTCAGTGTTCATGTCCTATATGTGAAGAGAGTACAGATTGGATGCAGTTGAAACATTGTAAGAAGAACGTCTTTCTTGGCCATCGTAGATTTTTACCTTTTAGTCATCATTATCGTCGGTGGATAAATGCATTCAATGTTAAATCAGAGGAATGTAATGCTCCAAAAGCACTGAATAGATATCAAATATTGGAAAAAAATACAAGGTTTGACCAATAAAATTGGCAAACCGTTTGTGGGAGAGCTTGTCAAAACTTGGTGGAAGAAAAAGTCAATTTTCTTTGAATTGCCATATTGGAAGCCATTGTATATAAGACATTTTCTCGATGTGATGCATATTGAAAAAAAATGTATTTGATAGTGTTATTGGTACGTTACTCAGTGTTCTAGGAAAGTCTAAGGATGACATCAATGCAAGATTGGATTTGGTCGATATGGGAATAAGAAATGAATTGGGTCCCATAAAGAAAGGAAATCGCACATATCTACCTCCAACTGCTCATACTCTATCTAGAAAGGAAAAAATTGTTTTATGTAAATTTCTACATGAAGTTAAGGTTCTAGAAGGATACAGTTCAAACATTAAAATTTTAGTTTGTATGAAAGACCTCAAGTTAAAAGGTTTGAAGACTCATGATTGTCATGTTCTAATGGAGCATTTGCTACCAATAGGTATACGTTCCATTTTACCTGAAAAAGTTCGACGAGCCATAACTAAATTATGTTTCTTCTTCGAGGAAATTTGTAGTAAAGTGATCGATCCTTAGAAATTACCGACATTGCAGTGGGAATTGTTGTTACTTTATGTGAGATGGATGTATCCGTTTTGATATAACCGTTCACCTTACTGTTCATCTTGTTAAGGAGACATAACTTTGTGGGTCAACTTACATGAGATGGATGTATCCGATAGAACGATATACGAAAATATTAAAAGGGTACGTAAAAAGTAGAACTCAACCAGAATGTTGTATTACTGAACGATACGTTGTCGAAGAAGCTGTTGAATTTTGTACTGAATATCTATCCAATGTTGAATCCATAGGACTTCCTATGTCTCGTCATTCGGGAAGAATAACAGGAGAAGGGATAATTGGAAATAGAGTAATGACTATATCAAAGACAGAATGGGAGTAGACACAGTTGTATGTTCTGCATATTGATGATGAGGTTCAACCGTATGTTACAGTACACATGGATCAATTATCTAGTTTGAACATGAACAGGAATAAAAATTGGATAACACGAGAGCACAATCGAAGTTTTATTCCTTGGCTAAAAAATCACATTAGCTCAAAGGTTGATATAGACCCTACTTCAATTTCAGAGAGATTGAGGTGGCTAGCAAATGGCCCGAGTTTACATGTCTTTTCTTACATCGGTTATGTAATTAACGGCTATACATTTTATACCACAAAACAAGATGATCAAACCACTATGCAAAATAGCGGAGTCACTCTAGTAGCTGAAGCGATGCATATCTCAAGTGCAAAAGACAAAAACCCAATATATGCAACTCTATCATATTTTGGGGTTATCGAGCACATATGGGAGTTGGATTACACAATGTTTTGTGTTCCCATCTTTGGTTGATAATGGGTCGATAATAATAATGGTGTTCGGATTGATGAGTGTAAGACCCTTAATTTTTAATTAAAATTATGGAATTAATTTTAAGTGTATTTTTGGGATATTTGTAAAATATTTAATATATGTATGTTTTGAGTGAATATATATATATATAAATATTTATTTTGGAAGATGAATTATGATTATTGGATTAAGAATAAATTAATTTAATTACGAGTAATTAAATTAACGGACAGTTAATTAAGGGATTAGCGGCTAATTGCGATGAGATTGGTTAAGTGCTGAGGATCAGACAAGTGTCGGGTGAGGTGGCACCGACACAAGCCTATAAATAGGAGTGAGAAGGATGGTGAAATCAGAACACCATTCCTCCTCCCTCACTGCCCATACTGCATGTAACAGTACCCTTTTTCCCTCCCATTCTGTTCTGCTTCCAGTTCACGATTTCAAAAGAAAAGAGAGGGAGTTCCTCAAAAGTGTCATTACTTGGAAATCCAAGCACCAAACCAGAAAACCCTCAGTACTAAATTTATTCCCCATATCATTACGGAGCTAGAGAACCCAGTTTCGTAGCAGCAAACGCAAGCGGCAGTTTCACTGGTTTTTGACGCGTAAACGGGAACGAAAGCAGAAACGTGAGCAGAAGCATAAGCGCAGCAAGGGTAAGAGCACCTTCCACTTTCTAGTTGCATTTTAGGACTGTAAATGTATGTTTGAGGTGTGATCATATTTGAGTTTCTGTTTTGAAAAAGAAATTGTTTTACATGACATTTTGAAAGATGAAAGAAAATGCATTCAGTTGAGGTTTTAAAAATCTGCGATATGCTGTTTTGGGTGGTTATTCCAATGATGTTTTGTTTATGTGGGAAAGTTGAAAAATGCATTGCATGTTATTTTGAAGATGATTAAAAAGCATATTCATAAAACTGTTTTGAATATTGTTATAAAATGCGAAAATGCATTCTGTTGGTGTCTTACTGCTATGTGATGGTTGCTTTTTGGCTGAATGTATGAATGTTGTTCTGCTTGTGTGAGAAAGCTGAAAATGCTTTGCATGTTGTGATTGGTTGTGTAAGAATGCTGGAAATACTCTGCATGTTGCTTTGAGAATGCTCAAAATGTAAACGTTTGGAAATGCATGTTCTGTTTTGAGTTTGATATTCTGTTTGGGGGATTTAAGCAAAGCTGTGATGTTGCTTTTGGTGTTGATGATTATGTTTCTATTCTGTTGATGAAAATCTGGTGTTGCTGATGTTTTCAAAAGAAAAGGGATTTTAAATGATGAAAGTGTTTTTTTGGAAAAGTGTTGAATCTGTTTTGATGTTTTGTTGATTTTTTCAAAAGAAACAGTTTGAAAATTTGTTGTAGTTTCAGGAAAAGTTCACTGAATTCGAAGGTGTATTCGCGTACAACATGAGTGTATTCGAATACAACTTGCCAAGCTTCTGTTTTACTCAAGTTTTTCAAACTTGTATTCGAATACGGGCCCCTGTATTTGAATACAGAGGAAGGATTTTTGCTTCTGACGTAGCATCTGTATTCGAAATTTTAACACTGTATTCGCATCTGTATTCGACTACAGGCATGCTGTATTCGAATATAGAATGCAGATTTTCACTAGTTTCAGCTTCTGTATTCGAATACAAGGGATCTGTATTTGAATACAGATTCGGGTTTTTCCAGAAACTCAGTTTTTAGCTTCTGTACTCGAATACAACGAAGCTGTATTCGAATACAGATTCGTGTTTTCCAGAAAATCAACTTTTAAACAATGTCCTGTGAATTTTAAAGTGTTGGGAAACATTGAGAAGGGTTAAAATGATTTAAAATGGAGTCTTTGAAATAGTTTTGAAGAGGAGATGATGATGTTTTGGAAACCTTTTATGACATGGGAGAAAATGTTGAATTTTTCAATGTTTTGTCTTCTTTATTCGACTACAGGCATGCTGTATTCGAATACAGGATGTTAAAATTGCAGTTTCATGCTTCTGTATTCGAATACAAGGGGGTTGTATTCGAATACAGATTCGAGTTTTCAGAAATTCCAATTTTTTGAACAGTGTTTTATAAACCCTAAGTGTTGGGGAATATTGGGAATGTTTGTGGTGAATTAAAATGGAACTTTTGGTGATAGTTTGAAGTGGTGGTGATGAAGTTTTTGAGACTTTACTGATGTAGTGAAAAATGTTGATTTGTGCACTGAGACTGCCTCTGTATTCGAATACCAGAGGGCTGTATTTGAATACAGAGTGTGAATTCTGCACTGTTTTGGCTTCTGTATTCGAATACAGAGAAGCTGTATTCGAATATAGATTCGTATTTTCCAGAAATCTCAGTTTTAAACACTGTTTTATGAATTTTAAGAGTTGGGGAAAACAAAGGAAAGACTTATGATAATTAAAAATGGAATTTTGAGATAATGTAAAGTGATAATGATTGCTTGAATGTTTAATCATTGATGTGTTGATGATGAAAGTAATTGTGTTGAGAGGTTTTGGGAAAATGATGGAAAAGCATGAATTTTATTGATGTTGCATACTGTTTTCAGTGGAGAGAAAACACTGCATATTCATGCATTGCATAGTCAGGTGGTGACCGCGATGGGCCACAGAGTTGATGCGGTGACCGTGATGGGCTGCGAAGTTAAGTAGTAACCATGGGTTATAGAACAGTTCCGCGTGTATTCGACGGTCTATTCTACTCGGGCTACGAGTGGTTCCGCGTGTATTAGACGGTCCATTCTATCTGTTCGAGGATTTAACTTCTATGTATTTGGCCTGTGACAGGCTAATACATGTAATTGTTGCAACCATGATGGTTATAGAATAGTTCCGTGTGTATTAGACGATCCGTTCTATCCGGATTTAGAGTAGTTCCGCATGTATTAGACTGTCTAATCTATCTGGGCTACGGGATGGTTCCGCGTGTATTAGACGGTCCATTCCATTCTTGAAATTGTGCTGGTCTGTGAGCGACTGCACTGGTACTGGTCTGTGAGCGATTGTACCTTAGTATGTGTATAACGTGCTGGTCTGTTGAGCGACTGCACGAGTGCTGGTCTGTTGAGCGACTGCACCTTGGTAATTCCAAGAAATTGTATACATGAGCATATACATATTGCATCGGGGGATTGACCGGTGGGTCACGATTGGGTTATGTGATGATGATTGGAAAGTGATGTGTGTGAGTACTTTATGAAATCTGAATTTCTGATGAATGATTGTGAATGCTGAAGTGTTGGCTGTACTTACAACTTACTTTCCATCTTAATTGGATGCTATTTTGAAAAATACATGTCATGAAATTTCAAAATGAGCATATTTATTTATCATCATTGATTTTATGATATGCCATGGTTATATTTGTTACTGTGAAATATATGCTATGTGTTATGTGTTAATTTTGGTCGGTGACCCTTTACTATTATATGTGGAAATTGGGCTTTGCCCTCAGATGATACCCGAACCCTTCCTACCAACGGTTACACTAACGACGGAGACGTCGTTAGTTTTCCTTGATCTTTACGCACGGCGTATTTGTAGACCACGCAGAGGGGCGGACAGCTGGCTGGAGACGAGACTTGTAGAGAATGCGGCGGAGACCGTGCTACTGTAGCTTAGTGCATGATCAGTTAGACTTGATGTATAGGATTTGAGCTGGAAATGTAATTTGTTTATTTTGGAAATTATTGTACTAACTTTCCGCTAAACTATGCACTCTGATATTCTCTTTTGGGATGGTTATAACAATGTTATCTTTTGAAAATATATTAATGTTTAGTGTTAAATTTCTAGAATTAAAGACTTAGTGAAAATTTTATTTTAATTCTTTTTGAATTAAATCTGGAAAATCATTTTTATTATTTATTTAAAAAAAAAATACACTCGCTCTTTGTTTTAAACTCGGGGTGTTACAATTGTGGTATCAGAGCATTTGGTTAAAGTTTTGGGGATAAAGCTTTGATTTAATTATTTGTTTTGAGTTATTAGCTGATCATGCATAGGAGCAAGTAGTTAAAGTGTCAAGTCTTGTGTAAGTAGTGGTGTGACTGAAGTGATGATGGTTTTGTAGGAAACAATGCCTCCACGAAGAGACGACACCACAAGAGCCAATGTCAGCCGGGAAGATAAGATGGCTGAGGCGATGAATAACATGGTTGCGTCTGTTGCTGCACAGACGGCTGCAAAGACTCAACGAGATATGGAGAAGAGAGAAAGAGAGATTCGCGCTGCTGAATCTAGAGGACTAGAGGATTTTCGTCGTCATAATCGTCCCAAGTTCAAGGGTGATGAGGTTCCAGAAAGAGCTAACCAGTGGATTCAAGAGATGGAGAAAATCTTTGAGATGATTAACTGTCGGGCAGCGGTGAAAGTCAACTATGCCACGTATTTGCTGATAGGTGATGCAGAGTATTGGTGGAGAAGCACAAGACTACTGATGGGGTCAGCTCAAGAAGAAGTGAACTGGGAGTCGTTCAAAAAGAAGTTTTTGGACAAATACTTCCCGATGAGCACTAGGACCAAGTTGGGTGATGATTTTCTGAAATTGCACCAGGGAAACATGACAGTGGGGGAATATGCGGCTAAGTTTGAATCCCTGTCAAGACATTTTAGATTCTTCCAGGAAGAAGTTGATGAACAGTTTATGTGTCATCGCTTTCAAAATGAGCTGAAGTATGAGATTCAAGACTCGGTCCTACCTCTGGGAATTTCAAAATGTGATGATGATTGGAAAGTGATGTGTGTGAGTACTTTATGAAATCTGAATTTCTGATGAATGATTGTGAATTCTGAAGTGTTGGTTGTACGTACAACTTATTTTCCATCTTAATTGGTTGTTGTTTTGAAAAACACATGTCATGAAATTTCAAAATGAGCATCTTTATTTATCATCATTGATTTTATGATATGCCATGGTTATATTTGTTACTGTGAAATATATGCTATGTGTTATGTGTTAATTTTGGTCGGTGACCCTTTACTATTATATGTGGAAATTGGGCTTTGCCCTCAGATGATACCCGAACCCTTCCTACCAACGGTTACACTAACGACGGAGACGTCGTTAGTTTTCCTTGATCTTTACGCACGGCGTATTTGTAGACCACGCAGAGGGGCGGACAGCTGGCTGGAGACGAGACTTGTAGAGAATGCGGCGGAGACCGTGCTACTGTAGCTTAGTGCATGATCAGTTAGACTTGATGTATAGGATTTGAGCTGGAAATGTAATTTGTTTATTTTGGAAATTATTGTACTATTTTTCCGCTAAACTATGCACTCTGATATTCTCTTTTGGGATGGTTATAACAATGTTATCTTTTGAAAATATATTAATGTTTAGTGTTAAATTTCCAGAATTAAGGACTTAGTGAAAATTTTATTTTAATTCGTTTTGAATTAAATCTGGAAAATCATTTTTATTATTTATTTAAACAAAAAAAAAATACACTCGCGCTGTGTTTTAAACTCCGGGTGTTACAATGAGTCAGGGTTCTTGCTTGTCGATTGTTGTAGGGTGTGATACAGAGATGAGCCTTTTATTTTAGCGTCGCAAGCTCAACAAGTGTTTTATGTCATTGATCCTGCTGATGATAAATGGTCTGTTGTCCTATCAACCAATAAAATAAGTGATGCTAACAACAACGTTGAAGATGTTGGTAATGATATTTTCTTTGCGACATCACAACCACATGAAATTGATTCAACTGATGATGGTTTATATCTTAGAGATGGTCATGATGAAGGAATTTGGATTAATCCATCGTTTCGTATCGTTAAGGGACAAACAAATGTGAATCCCATTAGGAAAAGAAGAAGGGCATCTGAAGGTGTTTATGTGTTTTATATAAGTCATGTAATGATCTGTACTCATCGTGTAATTTATACTAATTTCGTGTAACTTGACCTGCCAAAACTGAGTATTTGATTTTATGCTTAATTATACTGATTTTCTGCCTGAACTTGAACTGATCATGTAATTTAGCATTGATATATTGATTTTCTGCCAGAACTTGAACTCATCATATAAGCGCTGTAAAATGCTTTTGCCCCATAAGCGCTGTACAAGAGACAAAACATTTACAAGGCTTTTGCCCTATATGCGCTGTAAAATGCTTTTAAAAAATAAATTACAAGTACAAAACATTTACAGCGCTTATGGTAAAAAGCGCTGTAAAATGCTTTTAAAAAATAAATTACAAGTACAAAACATTTACAACGCTTATGGTAAAAAGTGCTGTAAAATGCTCATATATCGCCTTTTAGATAGTGTGTCCATAAGCGCTGTAAAAGACTATTTAAGGCACTTTTTATATAGTCTTTTAAAGCGCTTTTTTTATGAGCGCTATAATAGGTTAGGTCTTTTAAAGCGCTCTTTGGAAAAGCACTGTAAAATGATCTTTTAAAATATTATGTAAACTGATAATATAAGAAACATCCTCTTCATTTTCTTCTTCATTACGTATTCTCATCCCTACGAACTTGGTAGTGTGAAACCCTTATTCATTACGTACTCTCTATCTTCATTACTCTCTATACAAACCATTCTCCCTAGTGCAAACCCTATTGTCCATATTCATTACGTACTCTCTGTTTTCATTATTCTCTATTTCACTACGTACTATCCCTACGAACCATAAAGGTTTTTAAGGCGCTTTTTGTTCAGTTTTTAAAGCGCTCTGTGGAACCCTAGTGCTATCTTCTCGCTGCACAAGACATTTCTACTTGTATTTCTGTGACGTCGTAACCCTAAAATACTGGTATTGTTATTAATATCATGTTGTCACTAAACTTATAGTGCATGTTGTATTTGTTCAATTCATTGTGTTCACTAACAAATGAAGTTGTAAATGGGTTCCAACAACGATTTAGATCGTCAAAACGATGAAGTTGTAAACACTGAAGCTGTCAACGCTAAAGGCTATGAAAACGAAGTGAAGCGTGGGGCAACCATAATGCAAATATTCATCAAAACAAGAAGTACTGGAACAAAATTTGAGGTATATATACTATACTTTTGTTTAGATTTTAATTTTTTTCTTTTTTGAAAGCAAGCACTTACACTCTATGAGTTTATTAGGTGGGATGGAATGAAAGTGGCCAGTCGATTGAGCCCAATAGTTCAATGATGGTAAGCTACATCGGTGTTGTTGTCCGCCAAAATATCCCAATAACAATCGATGACTGGAGAGACAAAGCTTTGAAGGATGCTAAAGACATATTGTGGAGTGATGTACAAGTAACGTTTTTACTCCACTTTTTTGTTACTTATAATTTTTTCCATTGAAATACTGTTATTCAAACTCTTTATTTATTTGGTTTGCAGAGCGCTTTTAACATTGAAGATATGCAGAAAAAGTACGTCCTTATAGTTGCTGGTAAAATTCACAGAGGATTTAGATCTCATCTGTCGAACGGTTACTTAAGAGACAAGTGTGGAAATGTGAATGTTGAAGCTCCAAACATTTACAAACACTACATATCAACTGAAGAGACAAAGCTACCCCATGCATTTGTGGTAATATTTATTTTATCAGCATGTGTGTTTTATTCATATTCATATATTATTTTTTTATACGATCGTTGTTTTTTTTATTTATATATAGAATATAAGTACAACAAATCGGGAGCGAGCAAAGAACCCAATGCATCCATACAAAAGATCGCATATGGGGTATGCGCGTTTAGAGCAAAAAATTGTAAGTAAACATCACTTTTATACATTGTGGTAGATTATAAACTATAGTTTCTAACTAATATTTTGTTTATGTCTTAACGAACAACTGCAAGAGACAAAATCCGATCAACCATTGGGTCGTCATATCTTGTGGAAGGAGGCTCGCGTTAATAAAGATGGAATAGTGGATAACGAAAATGTTCAACAAGTTGTCAACCAATGTGTAAGTATACTGTCACTTTAATATTTTTTAATATTGTCTTTTAAAAATGATATTGAACTTATCTTTTTAATACTACATGTATTTTAGGAAAATTTGGAACAATGTCTTGAAAATCAAGATGAAAATAAAGAAGTTAGCTGCATGGACATTCTCGACAAGGTATTCAATGTTCCTGAATATTCTGGCTGTGTGAGGGGTAAGGGATTTGGCGTGACTCCCAAAAGTTATTTTTCACATGAGAAGCGCATAAATCCCTCGAATGATTAAGTATTAGAAGCATTGAAAACCTTATCGGAGCAAGTTGCATACTTGGTTAAAAAGGATAAGGAAAAGCAACTTCAACGTGAAATGCAAATAGAAAGTGAAGATGGAAGTTGCAACATTGGTCATAAAAGTCTCCCGAAGGTAATTAATTACTTAACAAAATAAGAAATTCATTCAACCTTACTGTTTCACATACTTATGTATTAACCATTGATTTAATATAGGGTGTTTCACGTTGCTGCCTATACTTATCTTCCCCTACCTGTCGCATTGTTGGGAAAGGAAAATTGTACAACACATTGGGAGAAGTATTGCACAACAATCCCGTCCTTGCCGGCCATGTTAAAGTGTCACTTGTGGTAGCTTTAGAACCACTTGCACCGTTGCCTATCCCCGACAACGACGGAGATATGAAATTTTTGGAAGAAGCAATAGGTAGCTATGTTGCATGGCCGAAACATCTTTTTGGCACTGAGGAGGTATGTTTTAATTGCTATGTATGTTTAGTTGTATGATTATGATTGATTATGTTGAATTGCTGATTTTTCCGCTTTTAATTGCACATTTATGTAGATTATTGCTAAAGGGAATGATAGGATCCCTCGCAACAAGTCTGTCACTTCACCAGAAAAGGCAGAAAAGGTTTGACATATACATCAATTCATATATACTAAATGATTAGCTTACTATAATAACTAACAAACTGATCAACTTCATTTTTTTCAAATTCAACCAAAAAATAAATCCGCTGCACCGCAGGTGCAAGTCCGTGGTAAAAATAAACCTTCCAAAATGCAAAAACTAGATCGAGGAAAATCAGTTGCTGCTTCTGAAATAAGTCAACTACGCCTTGCTCGATTTGGGTCGTGTTTTGACATAACAACAAAGATGAATATGAAGAGCAACAATGATTCACGTATGATAAACATGAAAAAAGGTATATTCGGAGAAGAGTATTTAGAAATACTTGACAAAGAGCAAATATATGAACTTCTCGATCATAAAGAGCTGAGTGCTACTGTCATCAGCATATACATCATGTAATATAAATACTTTATTTAAGATAAAAATTACCTTTTAATTGCATCACTGCCAAATTAATTAATTGATAATTAATCTAATTTTATATTTTCATTGAAGGTTTTTGTATGAGAAGTTGGTGTGCACGCAAAAAATTTCAAGTAGATTTTCATTCTTATCTCCGCATAAACTATCCATGTTTAAACGCGATCCAGTTAATGTAAAAAAAATGTAGATATACTTATAGAAAATAAAGAGAAGGACAAGCTGTTTCTGGCACCATACAATTCAAGATACGTAATTAGATACTTTATCTATGTCTTTTTGAATTTATGATATTATGAGTTGTGTAAACAAATTTGCCAACCAAATTTGTGTTGTTGTAGGCAACATTGGGTGTTGTTTGCCATAAATGTGACTTCTGAAATTGTATATTATTTAGACCCATTGCACGGTCATTTCAACAATCACCCTGATATAAAGAACATCTTTGACACGTAAGTAATATTCATTTATTTCTTACATATATAAATAATGTGTTTGGTCATTGAATAATAATCACAGTTATTTGATAGTGCTCTGCAAGTTTTCCGCGCTCAATGGGGTGCTTCAGTGTCAAAGAATAAGTCAAACAACATCACATGGCTTCCCGTAAAGGTTTGAAATTTTTGTTATAGAACTTAATTATATGCCTTTTAAATTTTCATTTACAATCAATGCATAAATATTTATTGGCTTACATGTTTTATTTTATAGTGTCCGCGTCAAACTAAAAACATAGACTGCAAATGCTAAATAATGAGGTTCATGAAGGAGATTGTTGATCTGAATCAACATATAATTCCAGAAACGGTACGTTATTTTCATTATATTTTGATTCTCAAATATAAACTATATATATATATATTTGATTCTAACTTATTTTGCTTCAGTATTTTGACAACTTCAACCCAACAGACTCTGAAAGTGATCTCAAAGAAATAAAAGAAGAATGGTGCCAGTTTGTCCTCGAACTGAAAGTTATATAATTTGTAATTAATTTGTTGCTACTGTCATGATGTAATTTGTTCTGTGAATATGTAATTCATATTATGAATATGTTGCTACTGTTATGATGTAATATGTTATGTGAATATGTAATTCATACTGTGAATATGTTGTTACTGTCAATATGTAATTTGTAATTTGTTGCTACTGTCATGATGTAATTTGTTGTTGTGAATATGTTGCTGCAAAACACTTGTAATTCATATTATTGAATGTGAATATGAATTTGTAATTTATTGTAATTTGTGGCTGTGAAACACTTGTAATTGATATTGTTGAATGTGAATATGAAATTGATATTGTGAAGAATATGAATTTTGATATTTGTGAATATGAATTTTGATATTGTGAATGTGAATTTTAATGTTGAAATGAAGAATCTGAATGTGATATTTGATGTTCATAATAATACCATAAAAAAGACAGTGCTTTTTTAAAAAATGCCATAAAAAAATCCTTTTACAACGCTTTTCTAAGCCTTTTACAACGCTTTTTTGAAAAAGCGCTATAAACATAGTATAAGAAGCGCTTTATATATGGACCTAATACAACGCTTTTGTGAAAAAGCGCTATAAATATAGTATAAGAAGCACGCTTCATATATGGATCTATTACAGCATTTTTTCAAAAAAGCGCTGTAAATATTGTATAAGAAGCGCGCTTTATATATGGACCTGTTACAATGCTTTTTTGAAAAAGCAATGTAAACATAGTGTAAGAAGCGCGCTTTATATATGGATCTATTACAATGCTTTTTTGAAAAAGCAATGTAAACATAGTATAAGAAGCACATTTTATATATGGACCTATTATAGCGCTTTTTTGAAAAGGCGCTGTAAAACTATTATAAGGAGCGCAGTTTATATATGGACCTATTACAGCGCTTGTTTTATTTTCAATAGCGCTTTTGTATCCTTTTACAACACTAGATACTAGAGGATACCATCAGAAGAGTGCTATTGATGCCTAAAAAAAAGATAAAAAGAAAAAAAAAAGGAGAGAACCTTAACTAGAACCAGATGATACCATAAGACGCAAAAATTAGAGGCAAGAAATCAGAGGCAAAAATCAGAGGCAAAAATCAGAGGATACCATCAGAGGATATCATCAGAGGCAGAAATCAGAGGATATCATCAGAGGCAGAAATCAAAGGATATCATCAGAGGCAGAAATCAGATGATATATCAGAGGCAGAAATCAGAGGATACCATCAGAAGATATCATCAAAGGCAGAAATCAGAGGTATCATCAGAGGCAGAAATTAGAGGATACAATCAGATGATATCATCAGAGGATACCATCAGAGGATATCATCAGAGGATATCATCAGAGGATACCATCAGAGGATATCATCAGAGGATACCATCAGAGGATATCATCAGAAGCTGAAATTAGAGGTTACCATCAGACGATATCATCAAAAGTAGAAATTAGAGGATAAAACCTTTTTTTTAGGGGGACAAAATTGAGGTACTACAGTAGGTGATAATCAAAATAAGGATAAGAGAAAGAGAATTCACACAGCGATATATCCTTTTTCACCCAACATAAGTTATGTCCAGTCCTCACAATCTTGTGAGCTTTTTCACTAATATGGTCAAAACAAGATTGTTCGTGTTTTTCCCACAAATGATCAATCTTGATCTATTACAATTGTTTGTCTTTCACCTTGAAAGATATTTCACAGATTACTCCTCAATACTTAGAAGAGTATTTACACATATCCTTTTTAACACACAAGGATTTTACAACTCTCCTAACACTATGTCTATCTCTATAGTGTTTGAGTTTCAAAAGTGATTTGAGATGAGTTTGATTTGATCAGCTGTTACTCAACACTTGTTTGAATTTCTGTTTCAAGCGATCAGATTTAGGGAATTTATCTTTGAATCTAATGATAGAAAACTGAAGCCTAGTTTGATGTCTTGAGTTTATGATTCTCAAGAATGCTGCTTTTAATGGAGATTGATTGCACTTTAAGCTGATGATCTTTCCCTTGCCTTAGAGTTCTTTTATAGGCATCTTGAAGGGTTGTGCCAACTCATATAGCCATTTGGAAACACACTGTAAGGGCTATGAGTTAATAGGCATGTAACACAAATACACGAAGACTGTTCCTGCTAATCTTCAGAACATTCTTCGTTTTCTGTTATGGCAATTTTCTGATTTTTGTCAGTTCTTTTAATTCTATTATGTGCTCCAGTCCTTTTGCATATCTTTTAGTGATGTAATTTCTCCTTTATTTAGACTTGTGCTTGCTTTACAGTAAATCTTCATTTCTTGGACAATTAAGCTAGCAGTTTGTTGCTTTGATGTTGAATTTGCATTTTGCTGATTTTGATCACGGCTTCCTTGTGTGTTCAGCTTCTGTTACTTGCTTATGTCCTATTATGAGTCTTCTTGATTTTATAGTGGTCATATCATGTCTTGTTTATTTGAGGAATTGTTTCTTTGAAGGTTCAAGAACGTTCTTGGGTTAGGTAAAATAGATACAGATCATTCTTGGTTCATGTTGTTTCTTTGATAGGACAGTTTTTCATTATAACCTTCTTCTGCTCTTATCTTGCTGCGTTTGAAACCTATCTTAGATTAGAAACACTCAATAACACATGTTAAAAGCTAATGATTAGAATCATAACTTACAGATTAATTAACTTGATTTTGTTCATCATTAAAATATTTAAAGTGGGATTTTTGTCTCAACAATTTAAATATTTTGTAGTAGCAAAACATTGAAGGTATTTAAATTGGTAAAAAAAAGTATGAAGTCTATTATAAGGTTTCATTTTGTTGTTGGTATGCTTTTTGAAAAAAAGAGGGAGGACGAGTAGATAAAAGGTAAAGGTAGAGATATATGATGTAGAGAAAGAGAGAGATTATTTTGTTGGAAGTTTTGTTTTTCTTCTTGACAAAGTATTCTATTTGTGCAAGCAAAAGTTGCATGATTTATTTATTTATTTATTTGTTCTGTGTTTTGATTAATCATGATGTACTACCTCTTTAACAAATCACAAATATTTTGAAAATTATTTTCTAATCTTAAAAATTGGGGCACTAATAAAAAGAAACATTAAACATAAAAATAATTATTTTTTATTTAAATTGAAAATAACATCAAAAACTTATAAACTATGAAGCTTGGGTATTCTTAAAATGGTGAAATATATGTATTAGATACTTACCCAATATTGATATTGGTGTCGTACTTGTGGGTACTGTGTTTTTCTTTATTATTTTATTGCAAGTTTTATTATTTTATTGCAAGTGAAGTTAAAGATTTTTTTATATATTAATATAATATATTTGTGTATTTGTTTATTTCTTGGTATAATTGAATAAAGTTTGTGACTTTTTAATTTTTTAGAGATTTTGTATCATAAATTGAATAATTTAGCTCTCTCAATTAAATTATATAAAAAATAATCAGGTTTTTTATTGACATACCCGTACCTTCATATTTTTTAAAATATTGTATTTTGTACACGTAATAGTACCCAGTACCAGTACAATACCTGTATGTCTTCATAACTTATAAATAACATCGAAAATCTGTTTTTATTTTATTTTGTTCCTTTAGGGACCCAACAGTACTCTTAAAAAAAAAAAAAATTTTAACCATGTACTGTTGTTCTGCCAGCGCATGCACAAAGCCAATCCTGATGTGTGTTGTCCTTGTTAGGTGCTTAGTTTTGTGTTTTTTTTCCTGCTAAAATCCACTTTGTTTCCACATATGAAGTGTTTGGAATGCATGAATTTGGATATGAATAGAATTGCAATCGTGAAAGGACTTCTTTCTTTATCCAGAGCAATCGATAGTTTACTATGTGATTTGTCTACTTGAGAAAAGCGCGTTCATGTTGAAGTAGCAATGTCAATCACAAGAAGAGGGAGGTTGAATTGTGACCTTTTTAAAATTTTGATTCACGTGCTTAATTTAAATTAACTCAAGATCAATCTTGGTTGAAACAGAATGTCCATAATGTTCTGGATATGTTTGAAGTAAATAAAACAAATTAGTTTATAATGAAATGTGATTTGTGTGTGTGCAAATAATTAAAGATAAGGGATACAAACATAATCAATTTGTAGAATTTACAAACTCAATCTAAAGAAGATACAATTCAGAATTAAGCAAAGATTAAATTGAAACCCAAATTTTAACTATAAATAGATACTCAAGGCTGAAGAAGAAGAGCATCGAAAATAAGAAAAGAGTAGAAGAACTCATAAGCTCAAAGTTTCAAATTCATCTTGGAGTTCAAGGAGAGAAACAAATGTTCAAGTTATAAATTTTTTCTGAGTGTTCTTTTAATAGAGTTTGAGAGTTATTATTATTATCAGCTTTGTTAGAAGACAACACTTAAAGTTCCAATCTTTTGTATCCAACTAGATAGTGGTTTAGTTCCTTCTTCAATTTGGGGTTGTTAGGAGAGGACTTGGTTTGTAGGGTCAAGATGGTTAGTTCCTCAAAATTCTAGGGTTATCAGGCTGTTTGGGAAGACTAGCTTGGAGGGTCAGGTACTTTGTAATCCAAGGTATTTGAATTAGTGGATTAAAGCTTTCTGAATGAGGGGACTGGAAGTAAAGTTAGTGGTGAACCGGGATAAATCTACGTGTCCAATTATTTATGCCTTCATTGTTTGCTGCCTATGAACCCAATTGCTTCTTATCTAAGTAATTTATGAAAACCAACCAACCTTCATCAAATTAGCTAAAAGTTGTCAACTTTGGCAAACACAATTCAACTCCCCTTCTCGTGTTTACACCTTCAATTAACATTAGAGCCTAGTTTCAAGGCTGAGCACTTTACAGTATTTGAGAAAAGATCTAAGGGTTCAACATGTCTGAATTCAGTGAAGAAGCTGTTAGAGGAAACATCGAGATACCACCTTTGTTTGATGGAAAACGTTTTGAGTACTAGAAGGACAAGTTGAGAACTTTCTAAATCTCACAAGATCTTGAACTTTGGACTTGGTGAAAGATGGTTATACTGCTCCGAAGAATATTGATGGTATTGAACTTCCAAGAAAGGAGATGAATGCTGATCAGAAGAAGATGTACAAGATGCATCGTAAGTCCAAAACATTCATGATAAATGCAATCACCTTCAAGGAGTTTGACAAGTGCACCAACAAGGAGACATCAAAGAGTATTTATGATAGTCTAATTCTGACTTGTGAAGGAAACAAGCAAGTTCAAGAAGCGAAGACCAACCTCTTAGTCAAAAAGTATGAGTTATTCAAGATGGGAGAAGATGAAGACATTGAAATAATGTTTTCCAGATTCCAGACCTTGGTCTCAGGATTATAGGTACTTGAGAAGAGTTATACTACTGCTGATCATGTGAAGAAAATCCTTAGGAGTCTAACAAGCAAGTGGAGACCTAAGATCACTACCATTCAGGAAGCAAATGATCTGAATACTCTAAAGCTGGAAGAATTAATCAGCACTCTCATATCACATAAAATTGAGTTTGAAGAAGATGAGCCCAAGAAGAAGAACAAGACTTTGGGCTTGAAATCCAAGCATAAGAAGGTTCTAAAGGCAACATCAGAATTAGAGGATAATCATTCGGATGATCATAATTTGAACTTAGAGGAAGAAGAGATTTCCTTCATATCCAAAAAAATTCAAAAGATGTGGCACAACAGAAAGAAGAAATTTCCTTAAAGATATTCCAAGCAATCCAGTAGAGGAAAGAATGATAAATATGATAAGAAAATCATTATTTGCTATGGATGCAATGAACTTGGACATATCAAGTTAGAATATTCAAATATGGAGAAAAGGAAACACCGAAGGAAATATTCCAGACCCAAGAAGAAGAGTCTGATGGCTACATGGGATGATTTTGATGAATCCTTTGGCGATGAACAGGCAGATTTGGCTATGAAGGCTCATACCAACTCTACCTCTGGATCCTACACAGATTCTGACTCTGGAAGTGAATCAACAGATGAAGAAATTGAGGTATTTTCTAACTTTACTCGATCTAATTTAATTGCTGCTATAAATGATTTTTTAAATAATTATCACAAAGTGTCTTTAAAACTGAAAACACTTAGGAAAGAAAATACAAATCTAACTGAAAAAGTTATGCTTTAAAGAATCAAAATGTTGAATTTAAAACAGAAAATGCAACTCTAAAAATTGATATTACTGAACTTAAAACAAAAAAATGCAACTATGAAAATTGATATTATTGAACATAAACCAGAAAATACAACTCTGAAAAACTGATATTACTGAACTTTAAATAGAGAATGCAAATTTGAAAACTGATATTGCTGAACTTAAAGCTAAAAATCTGACACTGAAAAGTAATTATAGTTCAACATCAATTGAAAATACCACATGTAACTCTGATAAGCATGAAGAAGTATTTCAAGATTTTCTTGATAATGATATGGAAAGAAGCATAGTTGATTTATAGTGTTATTCGGAGTGGTAAAAAAGGTATAGGATTTCAAGAAAAAGTAATTGAAACTATGTTTGTTCCCTTTGATGATTTATGTACTATTTGCTATAAGAAAGGTCACAATAAATTATCTTGTCCTATGCTGACCACATAGAAAGACAAGAAACCTTTATAAACTAACAAACCAGGACCCAACCAAATTTGGGTACCAAAGCATAAAACGGTTTATGTTGCATATATTCTAAGCAATCAAATTGAAACACCAGTCATGGTGTCTGGTCAATGGATGCTTGCAATATATGAAGGGAACAAGGTCTATGTTCCAGTACAATACCTATAAAATCAAGAGTCACATGATGAACCAGAAATATTAGAAAAATCTGGAGTATCAACAACATCAAAATCTGGCAGAGAAATCACACACATCAACAAAAATGGAACTACTAGAAGAATCAGAAATACCATCGATTCCAAAATTTTACCAGAGGAACCTGATACATCAACAGAAACAGAAGTTTCAGATAAACAATCAGAATCAGAAGACTTCTTTGAACACTCCAATCAAATTCGTCAAGACTGCAAACCTGGATGGGAATTCAAATCCCTTCATCCAGACCCTCTAATAAGATAATATGCAAATTCAGAATCTAAAAACCCGAAAAGGAGAAATAAAAGGGTTTTCAGAGTGAAACTAAAACTGTTTACATATAGATTATATCTTTCTGTAAATATAGTTTTGTTTGATGATATGTTTATTGTGATAATAAGAAGCTTAATCTTAAAAATCAAAGCTAGATAAGTATTTTGTAGGTTCAAAAAAGTTTAGAGTAAGCAGGTGAATCGCAAAATTTAACAGTTCAGCAGAAGCTGAATACAACTTGTCCTTGAAAAGTCAAAGCAAGATGATAGATGGATTCTTGCAAGGCAAGAATAGTTAAATGAATTTAAGAGGAATTATGTTTGAGATCAAGTACCTAGACCAAAGAAGAACATTTATTGAACCAAGTGGGTTTACAAAAACAAGGTAAATTAAAAAGGTGAAGTGGTCAGAAACAAGGCAACAGCCAGCCAGAGGGCATAGATTACACTGAGACATTTGTTCCAATGGCTAGGTTAGAAGATATTCGTATCCTACTTTCTTTTGCTACAAATAATAACATTACATTATTTTAAATGGATGTTAAAAGTGCTTTTCTAAATGGTTATATAAGTAAAGAAGTCTATGTTCAACAACCCCCGGGTTTTGAAAGTTCTGAATTTCTAAATCATGTTTTTAAACTTAGGAAATCTCTTTATGGTTTAAAACAAGCACCTAGGGTATACCTGATAGACTTAGTAACTTCCGGCTTAAAAATTACTTTGAAAGAGGACAAGTAGATAATACACTTTTTAGAAAATCAATAGGAGATGATATTCTTATTATTCAAATTTATGTTGCTGGCATTATTTTTGGATCTAATATTGGCACTCTTTGCCAAGAATTATCTAAATTGATGCAATGTGAATTTCAAATGAGTTTGATGGGAGAACATAAGTTCTTCTTAGGGATACAACTTAAGTCAAAAAGGTATATACAGTCATCAAACTAAATATACAAAAGAGTTTATCAGGAAGTTTAAGATGAGTGATTGCAAACCAATGGCTACACTAATGCACCTTATTTGTTCACTTAAAAAGGAGGATTCTGGCAAAAAAGTTGACTGTAAGACCCTTAATTTTAAATATTAATTTACGGAATTTAGGAGTATTTTGTATTTAAACTATTTGGACTTTTCAGTCAAGTTTAAATTTTGTTACGAATTAAATACAAAAAACATATATATATATATATAGAGTTGCGATGGGAGTATTTAGTTACTTGAGGGTTAAGTTTAAATGTAATATTATATAAATATATATATATATATATATATATATATATATTTATATATATTAGGTGGCAAGGAGTATGTGTATATATATATATACTTGCAAGTGAGAAGAAAGAAATCATAAAACAGAAGCAGAATTCTTCCTTACCTGCCCGCGTGCCTTTTATCGCTTTTTCCTTTTTCTTTCTTCTTCTTCATTCTGTTTGTGTTGGTGATGAAAAAAAAAGGATACCCAAAACCCACATTACTTCGAAATCCAAGCCTCAAATCGAAGAGTGTCAAGAGGGAAAGTTACTCTTCTCATCATTACGGTGTCAGGGAACCAACTTTGGTAGCGACGACGCGAGCAGGAGTTTCGCCAGTTTTAGTCACGGTAACGAAAACGAGCAAGAAAATGTAATGAAGGTAAAGACTCCTTCCAAATTTTTATTTTGCATATAGGGACTCTATATGTGTGATTGATGGAATTTATTATTGTTATTATTATTTAATTAATTAAAATTACACTAATTTGCCATTTTATATTTAAGTCGGACGGAGATTTGACTCCATCAATAAGTTTAAGTTCTTACCAATAAGTTTAAGTTTGAGTTACACCTGACGTTGAACAATTTGATTTTCTTTTAGTTATAAATTTAAATTTTTTTGTTTTCTTAACTTATGTTGATTGTTAATGGGTGATCTGTTATGTGCTCAGCTTCTTGTTGTAGAAGTTTAGCTAAATTTCATAATGATAAGTAAAAAAGTGACATTTTGTATTTGATGAAAGAAATGTTTGGCCTTTTATTGCCTGAAGTTAATTATATTTGAATATTCTTAATTACCTGTGACCTGTGTTGGAATGAAAATGATTTCAGTTTGGTTGGTTTGACTAGGAATTAAAATTTGTGGTTATTCTACTATAATATGATATTTTTCATTACATTAAGGTTTTAAATTTTATTTTTAATCTAAGTTAATATGTGCTTGTTATAGTGCCTGCTCATATGCTAGCTTTTAAAGTGGACTATCATTTACATAGCTATGAAACTCTCAAGATAAGTTAACTCATTAACTCTGACAAGTTAATGACCTTAACTCCTAAATAAGGAATTTCTGTTAACACACCTCAACACTTGCAGCTTGAAACTCTTGTGTGAAATTAATATGTTTAGAGTTAGAAATGTTCCTCTTTTAATTACTCTTGGACTGATTTAAGGAGGAAGTTTAGAGTAATTTATTAACTCAAATTTTTTGTGCTGTAATGGTTGAATGATGTAACTTGAAAAAAATGAAAGAGACTTAATTTTTGGAATTTTGTTGTGGTCAGATAAATTTTAGTGGTGAACAAATTGTTGTGAATCATTATGTTTATGTAGTTAGCTCCTTGAGTCTCGAAAAGAAATCGAGACCGTTGACACCGAGTTAGCGGTGGGGAGAACTCTAAGATATTAACGTTGTTGTGATGAATAAAGAAAAACTGATAATTTTTAGTGTCTGTCATTTCTAATCCGTTATTCTATCCCTAGTAATTCAGAGGATGGTGTTTTTGGTAACTGATTCGGTCTCTGTGCTTTTTTAAAATATACTCATAAAATTAAGTTTACTATAATGTGATAATTACTATTGACGTGGTTATGCATTCTTGAGTGATAATATGTGTTGTTACATGTTATGAATTTTTATTGTAAGAACGTGTCTTGAGTATGCTCTGTGAAAATGTATAAAAAAATCGTTAGTGTTATATGAGTATTAAAAATGAGGAATCTTTTAATAGCTGCATTTACTTAATGATTGTGGTGAAAAGAAACAGAGTACGCTCATGCATTGCATAGTTAAGTGGTGATTGCGATAGGCCACAGAGTTTGAGCGGTGACCGTGATGGGCCGTGAAGTTAAGTAGTGACTGTGGTGGGCTACAGACTGGTATTGGAGGCGTACGGAGTATTTGCGGACGCAGGGGGTCCGACAGCAGGGGTTGAGATGGTGGCCACTGTAGGTGTGGTGACTCTTACCGTTGTAGTAGGAGATGCGGTGCCTGAGCCAGAGGCAGAAGAAAAGGACAAAGGGCTGACGCCAGCAGCGGTTGACATTCCAGGTCCGTGGAGGCTAGCAGAGGACTGCTTTGAGGCCCCAAAAATCGCTATGAAAGTCCAGATGAAATTTAGGATCTAGAGATCCTGTTAGCATTCTTCTTCTATATTTATCACTGTGTTCATATCCCAGGTTAGATTTCGAACACCTGCTGTTATCAGGTTGAAAACTATGGATTTCGGTTGGGTTTGTGCAATCGCCCGGAAAGTCTAGATTAAATCCAGGATCTGGATACCCCTGCATGGATTGTTTGAAATTTATCGTTGTGTTTCAGGTCAGGGGTCATGCGTTAGATTTTGGACACCATCCTTTATAGGTCGAAAAGTACCAATTGCGTTCAAGTTTTGTGCGATTGCCCTAAAAGTCCAAATGAAATCAAGGATTCGGAGGCTCCTGTACCATTCTTCTTCTAAATTGATCCCTTTGATTCGTGTCCTAAGTCAGATTTCGGATTCCAACCGTTATCTGGTCGAAAAGTACTTATTTCAATTGGCTTTGTGCGATCGCCCCATAAATTGCCCCGAAAGTCTAGATGAATTCGAGCATCTAGACACCCATATAGGAAAATTTATAATTGTGTTTCGGTTCTCCGGCCAGATTCTAGATACCAATTGTTATCAAGTCGAAAAGTACAGATTTTGGTTGGTTTTGTGTGATTGCCCTGGAAAATACATATGAAATCGAGTATCAGGAAACCCCTGTAGAATTCTTCTTCTAAACTTATCACCGTGTTTCGAGTCATGAGTCTGATTTCGACACCAACTGTTATACAGTCGAAAAGTACAGATTAAGGCCGGTTTTATGCTATCGCCCCACAAATCGCCACAAAGTCCACATGAAATAGAGGATCAAAAGACCATGTAGTATTCTTCTTCTAAATATATATTTTTCTTTTAGTACCTTGTTCAGATTTCGAACACCTGCCGTTATCGGGTCGAAATGTACGGATTTTGGTTGGGTTTGTGCGGTTGTTCCAGAAATCGCAAGGAAAGTTCAAATGAAATCGAGGATTGCGAGACCCATATATCATTCTTCTTCTAAATTTATCAATGTGTTTCAGGTCCCGAGTCAGATTTCGAATACCAACCGTTATCTTGTCAAATAGTACGAATTTCAGTTGGCTTTGTGCTATCGCCCCAGAAATCGCCCGGATACCCCTCTAGAATTCTTCTTCTAAAATTATCACTGTTTCTTGGCACTTAGGTCAGAAATCGGAAACTAACATTTTTCAGGTCAAAAATTAAGGATTTCAGTCGGTTTTGTGCGATCGCCGCAAAAATCGCCCTAAAATCCAGATGAAATAGATGATCCAAAAACACATCTAGCATTCTTTTTTTAAATTTATCACTTTGTTTCAGGTCCCCTGTCAGATTTCGAAAATCAAATGTTATGGAGTCGAAAAGTACGAATTTTTCATCGAATTTTGCGATAGCCATAGAAATCGCCCGAAAATTCCTGATAAAATCGATGATTCGGATACCCCTGTAGCATTCTTGTTCTATATTTGTCATTATGTTTTTGGTCCTGGGTCAAATTTCGGACACCACCCGTTATCAGGTTGAAAAGGACATATTTGAGACGGTTTTGTGTGATAGCCTTGATAATTGCCATCAAAGCCCATATGAAATCGACGAATCGATGACCCCTGTCGCATTCTTTTTCTAAATTTATTTTTTTATTTTCAGACTCGGGTTAAATTTTGCACACCAGTTGTTATCAGGTCGTAAAGTACAGATTTCGACCAGTTTTGTGTGATTGCCCAGAAAGTCTAGATGAGATCGAGGATATGGAAACTCGTATAGCATTATTCTTCTAAATCTATCTCTGTGTTTCAGGTCCTGTGTCGGATTTTGAACACCAGCCATAATCGAGTTGTAAAGTACGAATTTTGATCGGTTTTGTGCGATAGTCCTGGAAATTGCTCGGAAAGTGCATATGAAATTGAGAATTCAGAGACCCTAAAAGTATACTTCTAATTTTATCAATGTGTTTCAGGTTCCAAATTGGGTTTCAGGCAACAACCGTTTTCGGGTTGAAAAGTACGCATTTATATTAGTTTTGTGCGATCTCCCAAGAAAGTGCAAAAGAAAACGAGGATTTGGAGACCCCAAAACAATTCTTCTAAATTTATCATTGTTTTTTAGGTACCGGGTTAGATTTTGGTCCGTTTTGCGCTATCTTCTCGGAAATCGCCTAGAAAGTGCAGGTTAAATCGAGGATTTGTAAACCCCAAAAGTATTCTTCTTCCGAACTTATCTCTGTGTCTCGGGTCCGAAGTCGGATTTGTGCGATCTTCGTAGAAATCGGCTTGAAAATGCATATGAAATCGAGAATTTGAAGACCTCAATAGCATTCTTCTTTTCAATTTATCACTGTATTTCAGGTCCTCGGTCAGATTTTGGACACGAGCCATTATCGAGACGAAAAGTATGGATTTCAGTCTATTTTGTGAGATCATCCCATAAATTGACTGGAAAGTGCAGATGAAATTGAGGATCCGGAGACCCTAGAAGCATTCTTGTTCTAAATTTATCACTATGTGTAGGGTCCCGGGTCATATGTCAGTCTGTTTTGTGCGATCGTCCCGAAAATCAACTAGAAAGTGCAGATGAAATCAAGGATTCAAATACCCCAGTAGCATTCTTCTTCTAAACATACCACTTAATTTGAGTCCAAAGTAGGAATATCAATCGTTATCGGGTTATGAAGTATGGATTTTCGTCATTTTTGTGCGATCGCCCAAGAAATTGCTCGAAAAGTGCAGATGAAATCGAGGATTTGGATACCCATGTAGCAATCTTCAACGAAATTTATCAATTTGTTTTAGGTTCCGGTTAAGATTTCTGTCACTCGCCGTCATCTAGTCTAAAATACAGATTTCAGTCGATTTTGTATGATCACCCATGAAATCGTACGAAATTCTCCTAAAAGGCCCTTATGAAATCGAGGACGAGGAGAGCCTTGTAGAATTCTTCTCTTAAATTTGTATTTCGGGTGTTTGGTCAGATTTCAGACACTAGCCATTGTTTGGTCAAAAAATACGGATTTTGGTCGATTTTGTTATATTGCCCCAAAAGTCATACTGAAATTGTCTAGAAAGTTCAGATGTAATCGAGGATTATGAGACCCTAGTAACATTCTATTAAATTATCAATGTGTTTTTGGTTTGTGGTTAGATTTCGGGCACTAGCCATCGTCTGATCGAAAAATATGGATTTTGGTTAATTATTTCATATCGCCTTGGAGAACATAGTGAAATTGCATAGAAAATCTAGATGGAATCGAGCATCAAGAAACCCTAGTAAGTCTAATTGCATTCTTCTCTTAAATTTATCACTGTGTTTTCGATTTTGGGTTAGATTGCCCCGGAAATTGCCTGGAATGTACAGATGAAAAAGAGGATTAGGAGATCCTTGTAGCCTTCTTCTTCTAAATTTATCATTCTGTTTCGGGTCCTGGGTCATATTTTGGGCACCAGCTGTTATCAGGTCGAAAACAAAAGGGTTTCAGTTGGCTTTGTGCGATCGCCCCAGAAATCGCTAGGAAAATCCAAATGAAATTTAGGATCTGGAGATCCTGTTAGTATTCTTGTTCTATATTTATCACTGTGTTCAGGTCCCAAGTTAGATTTCGAACACCTGATATTATCAAGTTGAAAAGTACGGATTTCGTTTGGTTTTGTGCAATCACCCGAAAAGTCTAGATTAAATCCAGGATCCGGAGACCCCTGCAACATTATTTTGAAATTTATCACTTTGTTTCAGGTCACGGGTCATGCGTTAGATTTTGGACACCATCCTTTATAGGTCGAAAAGTACCAATTGCGTTCATGTTTTGTGAAAGTCTAGATGAAATCAAGGATCTGGAGACTCCTGTACCACTCTTCTTCTAAATTGATCACTTTGATTCGTGTCCTAGGTCAGATTTCGGATACCAGCGATTATCAGGTTGAAATGTACCGATTTCAGTTGGCTTTGTGCGATTGCCCCATAAATTGCCCGAAATGTAGATGAAATCGAGGATCTGGACAACCATATAGGAAAATTTAAAATTGTGTTTTGGTTCTCCGGCCAGATTCTAGAAACCAACTATTATCAAGTCGAAAAGTACAGATTTTGGTTGGTTTTGTGTGATCGCCCCGGAAAATACATATGAAATCGAGTATCAGGCAACCCCTGTAAAATTCTTCATCTAAATAATCACTGTGGTTTGAGTCATGAGTCTGATTTCGACACCAGCTGTTATACAGTCAAAAAGTACGGATTTAGGCCAGTTTAATGCTATCGCCCCACAAATCGCCCAGAAAGTCCACACGAAATATCAGGAGACCATGTAGTATTCTTCTTCCAAATATATATTTTTCTTTTTGTACCTTGTTCAGATTTTGAACACCTGCTGTTATCGGGTCGAAATGTACTGATTTTGGTTGGGTTGGTGCGATTGTTCCAGAAATCGCAAGGAAAGTTCAAATGAAATTGAGGATTATGAGACCCATATATCATTCTTCTTCTAAATTTATCAATGTGTTTTGGGTCCCGAGTCATATTTCAGATACCAGCCGTTATTTGGTAAAAGGGTACAGATTTTAGTTGGCTCTGTGCGATCGCCCCTGAAATCACCCGAAAATCGAGGATCCGGATACCCCTCTAGAATTCTCCTTCTAAAATTATCATTTTTTTTCGGCTCTCAAGTCAGAAATCAGAAACAACCATTTTTCGGGTCGAAAAGTAAGGATTTCGATCGGTTTTGTTCGATAGCCGCATAAATCGCCCTAAAATCTAGATGAAATAGAAGATCCAAAGACCTATCTAGAATACTTTTTTATATTTATCAATTTGTTTCAGGTCCCTGGTCAGATTTCGGAAATCAATCGTTATCGAGTCAAAAAGTACGAATTTTTGGTCAAATTTGTGTGATCGCCCTAGAAATCGCCCGAAAATTCCATATAAAATCAATATTTAGATACCCTTGTTGCATTTTTCTTCTAAATTTATCACTGTTATTCGGGTCCCGAGTTAGATTCCTGTCGGTTTTGTGCGATCAACCAGATAGTCCATATGAAATCGAGGATCAAGAGACCCCTTTAGCCTTCTTTCTTCTAAATGTATCACTATGTTTCGGGTCCCGGATCAGATTTCAGGAAACAAGCCATTATCGAATTGAGAAGTACTGATATCGGTTGCTTTTTGTGAATTGAGAAGTACTGATATCGAATTGAGAAGTACTGAGACCCAAGTAGCTAAATTTATTACTGTATTTCGGTTCTCAAGTCAAATTTTGGAATCCTGTTGTTATGAAGTCGAAATGTTTGGATTTTGCAATAGCTGCAAAAACTCCAAATGAAATTGTGGATTTGGAAACCCCTATAGCAATCTTCTGATAAATTTATCATTGTGTTTTGGGTCTTGGGTCAGATTTCGGACACGAGCCGTTATCGGGTTGAAAAGTACGGATTTTGATATGCTTTGTGCAATCTTCCCAGAAATCGCTTAGAAAGTATAGAGGAAATCGAGGATCATGAGATCGGTGTAGCATTCTTCTTCTAAATTTATCAATGTGTTTGAGGTACCGGTTAGATTTTAGACCTAGGCGTTATCGGGTCAAAAAGATAGGATTCCGGTTGGCTTTGTGCGATCATCCCAAAAATCTCTCGAAAAGTCTAGATGAAATTGAGGATTTGGTGACCCCTGTGTGGGGTCAAAAAGTCTAAATGAAATCGGGGATTTGGATACCCCTGTAACATTGTTTTTCTAAATAAATCACTGTGTTTCGGGTCCCGGTAAAATTATTGAACACCAACCATTATCAGGTCGAAAAGATCAAATTATGGTCGGATTTGTGCTATCGTCAGGAAATTCAATATGAAATCGAGTATCCAGAGATCGATGTAGCAATCTTCTTCTAAATTTCAGACACCAGTTGTTATCATAATCAAAATTAAGGATTTAAGTCGGTTTTTTGCGATCGCTCCGAAAAATCTAGATGAAATCGAGGATCTGGAAACCCCTATAGCATTCTTTTTCTAAATTTATCACTATGTTTCGAGTTCTAAGTCGGATGTCAGAAATCAGCTGTTATACGGTTGAAAAGAATAGATTTAGGTTGGTTTGTGCGGTTGCCCCAGAAATCGCCCAAAAAGTGCATATGAAATAGAGGATCTAGAGACCCTTGTAGCAATTTTCTTCTATATTTATATTTGTGTTTCAGTCTTGGGTCAGATTTCGGACACCAGCCATTATCAGGTCAAAATATACAGATTTTTGTTGGCTTTGTGCAATCACCCTGGAATTTTCATATGAATCGAGGATTAGGAGACCCCTAATACATTCTTCTTCTAAATTTGACCTTGTTTCTGGTCCTTGGTCAGATTTTGGACACCAACTCTTATCGGGTTGAAATGAAATGATTTCGTTTGGCTTTGTGCGATCGCCCCAGAAATCGCTTTGAAAGTCCAAATATAATCGATGATCTGGAGACTCTTGTAGCATTGTTCTTCTTACTTTATCAATGTGTTTTAGGTCCCGAGTCAAATTTTGGACTTAGCCTTTATCGGGTCGAAAAGTACTTATTGCGGCCAAGTTTTGTGCGATCGCCCAGAAAGTGCAGATAAAATCGAGGATCTACAGGCCCTTCTAGCATTCTGGTTCTAAATTTATCACTGTTTTTCAAGTCTCGGGTAAGATTTCGAATACCAGTTATTATCAGGTCGAAAAGTACAGAATTTGGTTAGTTTTGATCGAGTGACTCGGAAATCGCCTGAATATTCCATGTATCATTCTTCTTCTAAATTTATCACTGTGTTTCGAATTCTTGGAACAGATTTCAGGCACCGACTGTTATCGGGTCGAAAAGTATGGATATCAGTCGGGTTTGTGCAATCGCCTTAGAAAGTCCAATTGGAATCGGGAATCTGGAGACTCCTTTAGCATTATTCTAAATTTCTCACCGTATTTCGTATCACGGGTCACATTTTTGACACCTGCTGTTATCAGGTCGAAAAGTACGGATTTCGGTCGGTTTTGTGAGATCGCTCAGGAAAGTTTAGATGAAATCAAGGATCTCAAAACCCCTGTAGCATTCTTTTTCTAAATTTATATATGTGTTTTGGGTGTTGAGTCATATTTTTGACACCAGCTATTATCAGGTCAAAAAGTACTGATTTTGGTTGGCTTTGTGCGACAGCAACGAAAATCGGTCCGAAAGATCAAATGAAATCATGGATCACGAGACCCGTGTAGCTTTCTTCTTCTAAATTTTCCATTGTGTTTCAGGTCCCGGGTCAGATTTCGATCCTAACCTTTATTGGGTCGAAAAGTATCGATTGTTGTCACGTTTTGTGCGATCACCTAGAAAGTCCTGTAAACAATCAAGGATCTAGAAACCACTATAGCATTCTTCTTCTAAATTTATCACTGTGTTTCGGGTCCTGGGTTAGATTTTGAAAAGTATCGATTTCGGTCGATTTCGTGCGATAGCCCTTGAAATTGCGTGGAAAGTCTAGATGAAATCGAGGATCTGGAGATGCATGTATCACCCACCCTCTAAATTTATCACTGTGTTACGGATCCTAGATTAGATTTCAGAGACTAGCTGTTATCGGGTCGAAAAATACAGATTTCGGTCAGGTTTGTGCGATCGCCTAGAAAGTCCAGATGAAACCGAGGATATGGAGGCCTCTATAGCATTCTTCTAAATTTATCAATGTGTTTCGGGACACAGGTTATATTTTGGACACCAACAGTTATCAGGTCAAAAAATATCGATTGTTGTAAGATTTTATGCGATTGCCCAAAAAGTCTAGATGAAATCGAGCATCCAGAGACCCATGTAGCATTCTTCTTATATATTTGTCGTTGTGTATTGGGTCCAGAGTCAAATTTCGGATACCATTCGTTATCGAGTTGAAAAGTACGAATTTCATACGGTTTTGTGCGATCGCCCAGAAAGCCCAAATGAAATCGAGGATCCGATGAACCATGTAACATTCTTTTTCTAAATTTATTTCATTGTTTCAGGTACCGGGTCAGATTTTGCTCAGTAAGCGTTATCGGGTCGAAAAGTACAAATTTTAGACAGTTTTGTGCGCCTGCCTTAATAGTCTAGATGAAACCAAGGATCCAAACACCCGTGTAGCATTCTCTTTCTAAATTTATCACTTTGTTTCGGGTCCTGGGTCGGATTTCTGACACCAGCCACTATCGAGTCAAAAGGTACGGATTTTAATCGGTTTTGTGCGATCGTTTTGGAAAGCGCTCGGAAAGTGCAGATGAAATCAAGAATTCAAATACCCTAGAAGCATTCTTCTTCTAAATTTATCAAAATGTGTTTGGTGTTCCGGGTCAATTTTCGAAAAGTATGCATTTTAGTCAGTTTTGTGCGATCGCCCCAGCAATCGTCTGGAAAATGCATATGAAATCGAGAATTTGGATGAAGGTGCAAAGAAGAGAAGGGGGTTGAATTGTGTTTGCCAAAGTTGAAATCTTTTTGCTTATTTGATGAAGGCTGGCTGGTTTTTATAAATTACTTGGATAAGAAGCAATCGAATTCAGAGGCAGCAAATAATGAAAGCATAAATATTTGGGCATATAGATTTATCCTGGTTTACCACTATGTTGGCTACATCCAGTCCCCTCATTCAGAAGGCTTTCATCAACTAATTCAAATACCTTGATTTACGAAATACCTGACCTCTAAGCCAGTCTTCCCAAATAGCCTAACAACCCCAGACTTTTGAGGCACAAACCACCTTGACCCTACAAGCCAAGTCTTCTCCTAACAACCTGACAACCCCAGATGGAAGAAGAAACTTAACCACTATCGGGTTGGATACAAAAGATTGGAACTTGAGTAATTGCTTTAAACAAAGCTGATAATAATAATAACTCTCACACTCTAAGAAAAGAACACTCAGAAAATATTTCTCTTTCGAACAAGTGTTTCTCTATTTGAACTCTAAGATGAATTTGGAATTATAGCTTGAGTCCTTCTACTCTCTTCTGATTTTCGATGATTTTCTTCTTTAGCCTTGAGTGTCTATTTATAGTTAAAATTTGGGGTTCAATTTAGTCAATGTTTAATTCTGAATTGTATCTTGTTCAGATTGAGTTTGTAAATTTTTCAGATTGATTTTGTTCATATTTTGTTGTAGATAAATCTTGATCAAATCTTCAACAAATATTGATCAAATCTTCTTCAAATTTTGATCAAATCTTCTTCAAATCTTAATCAAATCTTCTTCAAATCTTGACCATATTTTCTTTTCAACTTGGTGAAAGATTTTCTTCAATTGTAAATTCGAATCAAATCTTATTTTAGATTTTCATCAATTATAATTTTGAATCAAATCTTATTTTAGATTTTCTTCAATTATAAATTTGAATCAAATCATATTTTATATTTTCTTCAAAAACACGAATCTTCTTTCATACTCTTTGAAGTCAAATATATTGTTCTCATAAAATACTTTTGTTAACATCAAAACTCTAAATGTAAAACCAACTTGGTTCCAATACTTGAGACTCCAGTAGCATTCTTCTTCTAAACATATCATTGGGTTTCAAGTCCAAGGTTGGATTTCGGACACCAGCCATTATCAGTTAGAAAAGAACTGATTGCTCTAAGATTTTATGCGGTCGCCTAGAAAGTCCAGTTGAAATCGAGCATCCGGAGACCCCTGTAGCATTCTTCTTCTATATTTGTCATTATGTTTTTGGTCATGAGTCAAATATCGGACACCACCTGTTGTCAGGTTGAAAAGGACATATTTCAGACGGTTTTGTGCGATCGCCCTGAAAATTGCCCTCAAAGCCCAGATGAAATCGAGGAATCTGATGACCCCTATCGCATTCTTTTTCTAAGTTTATTTCTTTGTTTCAGACTCGGGTTAGATTTTGCACACCAGTTTTTATCAGGACGAAAAGTACAGATTTCAGCCAATTTAGTGCGATCGCCCAAAAAGTCGAGATGAGATCGAGGATATGGAAACTCGTGTAGCATTATTCTTCTTAATTTATCACTATGTTTCGGGTCTTGTGTCGGATTTTGAACACCAACCATTATCGAGTTGTGAAGTATGGATTTTGATCGGTTTTGTGCGATAGTCCTGGAAATCGCTCGGAGAGTGCATATGAAATTGAGAATTCAGAGACCATAAAAGCATACTTCTAAATTTATCAATGTGTTTCAGGTTCCAGATTGATTGGGTTTCAAGCAACAACCGTTATCGGGTTGAAAAGTACGCATTCGATCAATTTTGTGCGACCTCCCAAGAAAGTGCAAATAAAAATGAGGATTTGGAGACCCAAAACAATTCTTCTAAATTTATCACTGTGTTTCGGGTACCGAGTTAGATTTCGGTCCGTTTTGGGCTATCTTTTCAGAATTCTCCTAGAAAGAGCAGATTAAATCGAGGATTTGTAAACCCCAATAGTATTCCTTTTCCAAACTTATCTCCGTGTCTCGGGTCCAAAGTCGGATTTGTGTGATCGTCCCAGAAATCGGTTGGAAAATGTATATGAAATCCAGAATTCGGAGACCCCAGTAGCATTCTTCTTTTAAATTTATCATTGTGTTTCATATTCCGGGTCAGATTTCGGACACCAGCCATTATCGAGACGAAAAGTATGGATATTAGTTTGTTTTGTGAGATCATCCCATAAATTGACTGGAAAGTGCAAATGAAATTGAGGATCCGGAGACCCTAGAAGCATTCTTGTTCTATATTTATCACTATGTGTAGCGTCCCAGGTCATATGTCTATCTGTTTTGTGCGATCGTCCCAGAAATCAACTGGAAAGTGCAGATGAAATCAAGGATTCAAAGACCCTAGAAGCATTCTTCTTCTAAACATACCACTGTATTTCGAGTCCAAAGTAGGAATACCAGCCGTTATCGGGTTGTGAAGTATGGATTTTGGTCAGGAAGGCCCTTATGAAATCGAGGATCAGGAGACCTTTGTAGAATTCTTCTCTTAAATTTATCACTGTATTTCGGGTCTTTGGTTTGATTTCAGACACTAGCCATTGTCTGGTCAGAAAATACGGATTTCGGTCGATTTTGTTAGATCGCCCCAAAAGTCGTACTGAAATTGTCTGGAAAGTCTAGATGTAATCGAGCATTATAAGACCCTAGTAGCATTCTATCAAATTATCAATGTGTTTTTGGTTCGTGGTTAGATTTCGGGCACTAGCCATCATCTGGTCGAAAAATTTGGATTTCAGTTAATTATTTCATATCGCCTTGGAGAACATAGTGAAATTGCATAGAAAATCTAGATGAAATCGAGCATCAAGAAACCCTAGTAGCATTCTTCTCTTAAATTTATCACTGTGTTTTTGATTTTGGGTCAGATTGCCCCGGAAATTGCCTAGAAGATACTGATGAAATTGAGGATCAGAAGATCCTTGTAGCCTTCATCTCTTAAATTTATCATTGTGTTTCGGGTTTCGAGTCAGATTTCGGACACTAGCCTTGATTCGGTCAGAATATACGGATTTTAGTACATTTTGTCTGATTGCACCAGAAATTGCCTGGAAAGTCCAGATAAAATCAAGGATTAGGAGATCTATGTAGCATTCTTCTCTTAAACTTATCAATGTGTTTCGAGTATTGGGTCAGATTTCGACACTAATCATCGTTTGGTCGGAAAATAGAGATTTTAGTCTATTTTGTTAGATTGCCCCAGAAAGTCCAAACGAAATCGATGATCATGAGACCCTTGTAGCATTCTTTTAAATTTGTCACTATAATTTTGTCAGATTGCCATGAAAGTCACTGTTTAATTGCCCGAAAAGTCCAATTGAAATCGAGGATCAAGATACTTTTATAGAATTCTTATCTTATATTTATCATTGTGTTCTAGGCACCGGATCAGATTTCGGGCACCAGCCACCGCTAGGTCAAAATTACAGATTTTGATCGATTTTGTCATTTAGCCCCAGAAGTTGTACTAAGATCGTTTGATAGTCCGAATGAAATTGAGGGTCAAAAGACACTTGTAGCATTCTTCTCTTAAATTTATCAAAAGACACTTGTTTTGGTTCCTGGGTAAGAATTCGAACAGTAGCCATCGTCTAATCATAAAATAAGAATTTCAGTCGATTTTCTTAGATCGCCCTGGAAAACGCCCAGATAGTCCATATGAAATCCAGGACCAGGAGACCCTTGTAGCCTTGTTCCCTTAAATTTATTAATGTGTTTTGGGTCTTGGGTTAGATTTCAGATACTAGCAATGGTCTAGTCGAAAAACACGAATTTTGGTCAATTTTGTCAGATCGCCCTAGAAATCGTACGAAAATCACAATGAAAGTCTAGATGAAAACGAGGAACAGGAGACCCTTGTAGCATTCTTCTCTTAAATTTATCACTGTATTACGGGTTCCGAGTTAGATTTCGAACACTAGCCATTGGTCTATTTTGTCATATCACCTCATAAATTCTCCAAGAAAGTCCAGATGAAATTGAGGATCAGGAAACCATTTTTGCATTCTTCTCTTAAATTTAACACTGTATTTCGGGTTATGGGTCAAATTTTCGACACTAGCCATCATTTAGTCAGAAAATAAGGATTTTTGTCAATTTTGTCAGATCGCCTTGGAAATCATAGTGAAATCGCCCAAAAAGTCCAGATGAAATCGAGGATTAGGTTACCATTGTAGCATTCTTCTCATAAATTTCTCATTGTGTTTTGGACTCTAGGTCAGATATCGGACACTAGCCATCGTCTGGTAGGTAAATACGAATTTCGGTTGATTTTGTCATATTGCGCCAAAAATCCTAATAAAATTGCCCGGAAATTTCAGATGAAATCGAGGATCGGAAAACCCTTGTAGCATTCTTTGATTAAATTTATCATTGTGTTTCGGGTTCCGGGTCATATTTCGGATACTAGCCGATGTCTCGTTGGAATATACAGATTTTGATCGATTTTGTCAAATCGCCATGGAAATTGTATGGGAAGTCCAGATGAAATCGAGCATCAAGAGACCCTTGTAGCATTCTTTTCTTAAATTTATCTCTGTGTTTCGGGTCCCGGGTCATATTTCAGACACAAGGCATTGTTTTGTCGAAAAATACGGATTTCGCTCAATTTTGTCAAATTGCTTCTTAGATTGGATAACCTTGTGTCATTCTACTATTAAATTTATCAATGTGTTTCGGGTCCTGGGTCAAATTTCAAACACTAACCATGGTTTGGTCGAAAAATACGGATTTTGATCGATTTTGTCAAATTGCCTGGAAAATCGCCCGAAAATTTCATATGAAATCGATGATGCAGAGACCCTTGTAGCATTCTTCATTTTAATTTATAACTGTGTTTCGGGTCCCGGGTCAAATTTCGAACACATTCCATCGTCTTGTCGAAAAATACGGATTTAAGTCTATTTTGTCAGATCGCCCTTGAAGCCGTACGAAAGTTACTAGGAATGTCTAGATGAAATTGAGGATCAAGAGGCCCTTGTATCATTATTCTCTTATATTTATAACTGTGTTTCTGGGCCAAGGTCAGATTTCGGCCTGGAAATCGTCTAGAAAGTCCAAATAAAATCGAGGATCAAGAGAGCCATGTATCTTTCTACTGTTAAATTTATCAATTGTGTTTCGGGTTCTTGGTCAAATTTCAAACACTAGCCATCGTTTAGTAAAAAAATACTGATTTCAAAGGAGAGAAACACTTGCTTAAAAGATAAATATTTTCAAAGTGTTCTTTTCTTAGAGTGTGAGGCTGATTGTCATCATAAACTTTTCAGAAGCAAACACTCAAGTTAAAGTTAAGCTTGTTGTGAGTATCAACTTTCCAAAAGTAGTTACTTAGTTTAATTTCGATCCCTTGTTTAAAATCCTATAGTGTTGAAGTTTCTTCTAAAATCTGGGGTTGTCAGGTTGTTAGAAAAAGACTTAGCTTGTAGGTTTAAGATTGTGAAGTTCCTCAAAAGTCTGGGGTTGTCAGACTGTTTGAGAAGACTTGGCTGGTATAGTCAAGGTGTTGTTGTTCCTCAAAAGTATGGGGTTGTCATGCTGTTTGGGAAGACTGGCTTGAAGGGTCAGTGGTGTTGTAATTCAAAGGAGTTTGAATTAGTGAAAAGGCCTTCTGAAGGAAGGGTATGGATGTAGCCTAGTTAAAGGTGAACCAGTATAAATTTGAGGTGTTAACTTTTATTATCCGCTGTTTATTTACTCTGATTACTCATTATTCAACTAATTAGCAAAAAGAATTAAAGTTTGTCAAACACAATTCAACCCCCCTTCTTGTGTTGCACCTTCAAAGAGCATTACCAACGGCTCTTTTTAACCTTCATTAAATGCTCTCAAGCCTATAAAAGGAAGGCCATATACTCAAGGAAAACGCAAAATTTGAAGTGCTAATCAATTTAATCAAATCACTCACTCACATACTTAAAGTTCTCCCATTCTCAAAGAGAGTCAGTTCTGTTTTTTATTCCAATCTATTGTTATACTTATTATGAACCTCTTGTAAAGAATCTAATCTCAAACACGAGTTGAGACATCTCAGATTCTAACAAACAATATCATTATTATTGTGTAAAAACTCAAGACTATAAGTGTTGAGTATAGTTTGAGTAGATTGTAAGAAATCCTTTTATGGTTAAAAGGTGAAGTATAAACTCCTATCTAAAGATTGATAGGTAGACTGATTGTGTGTCTTTTTGGGTGGAAAGATTACAAATTGTAAACAGATCAAGATCGATCTAAACTAGGTGCTGTAAAACAGGATGGTTCTTGCTTTAAACACTTAGTGAAAAATCTCACAATTGTGAGGACTGGACGTAGCCCAAGTTGGGTAAACCAGTATATATCCTTGTGTGGTATCTCTTATCCCTTATATCTTTATTAAGTTTGATTGATTTTCAAGTTAAAAATACAAACTGGTTTTATGATTTTTAACTAATCAAGAACGTTCTCTGTTTTCTGATAAAACCAAGAACGTTCTCCGTTTTCTGTTTTCTTAACCAAGAACATTCTTGAGTTAAAACCTTAAGTTTTTTCAAGAAATTTTAAATAGGAAGATTTACAATTCAAACCCCCTTTCCTTGTAAATCAACTTTGCTACTTCATAGCCAACGTCTTGTCGAAATATACGGATTTCGATCCATTTTGTCAAATCGGCCTGGAAATCGTACAAAAAGTCCAGATGAAATCGAGGATAAAGAGACCTTGTGATTTTTCCACGTTGATCATACATCAATGTTATCTCCCCAATAGGGGTGGGAATAGGTCAAGCCAGACCAGGCTTTGAAAGGCACGAGCCTAGCCTACGATTAGTTTTTTAGGCCTAAGTCTGGTCTACGGCCTATCATAGGCTTTTTTTCTGGCCTGGCCTAGCCTTTTTAAATATCTGACATAGCCTGAAAGCCTATTTAAAAGCCTTATTCACATTAAAACATTTAAATATTATATTTTACATTTTTTTTAAATAGGCTAAATTAGACAGTTTTATATAAGGAAAACTAATAAAATTATAATCAAATATAATATAATAAAATAATATTAAAATAGCCTAATTGACAGACTTTAAAATAGGAAACAATAATATTAATAAATAATATTAATAAATAATAAAATATCTATATACTTTAAAATAGGAAACAATAATATTAATAAATAATAATAAAAAATAACATTAATAAATAATATATATAGGTCGGCCTGTCAGGCCTAATAGGCTTTTATATAAGCCTGAACCTGACCTGTTTAAATAAATAAGCTTTAAAAATAGTCTGAATCTAGCTTTCTTATTAAACATGTCAGACTAGGCCATAAGTAGGTCAGGCCATAGGCCCCTGACGGACGGCCTAGCCTATTCTCATCCCTACTCCTCAATGACAAATTTGTCAATGAAATTTAGTCATCTCACATATAAATTTGTGAGTAATTGTAATTGTGCATTGACTAATCATGCACATAGTCCATGAAATATTTAAATGTCATAGAAAAATTAGTATATGTTGTGATGACATTGATATGAGATCAATATAGATGGTCAAATATTCAATTAACATGTCAAATTATAATCTTTAACGATAAAAGTTTAAATATGAGCCACTTTGATTACTATTTACAATTTTAGAGATCGATTTGTTAATTTGCACAATTCAAGAATTAATTTGATTTACACTTATAATTTGAAACACCAATTTGACTATTCACTTTTAATTATTTACATTTATAAAATGCCATATTTGTTATAAAAATCCAAATCATTTTGGTATGTCCAAGTGAGCAAGTATTCTCTCACATCAAATTGACACATTAAAGTTGAAGAATGTTAAACGATATGGATGAAATAAAAGAAAAAGAAAGAATTATTTTTACAGATCCAAAATCATATTTGTTATATATTACAAGAAAAAAAATATTAACCTTTAATTTAGTAATTTGATATTTAATTGTTATTTTGATTTCTTTTTAAGATTTTTGTAGAACCCTTAAGATTATGACACGTGAATGGAAATATTTTGTGTTTTATTTTTTAAAATGTGTATTCATTTTATCTTGATGATAAACTGTTTAAGTGAAATAATGTCACACAGATAAGATGAAATGTTAGATAATGAAGATGCATTTTTGAAAATAATGGAAACAATTTTTTTTGACATTTTATTGTTTTTAGAAATGTTGACAATTATTTATTTTACAAAATTTCTTACCTCTTTATGGTCGATGAGTGAAGTCTTTTAATATATTAAAACAAACTTTCAAATCATTATATTAAGAAATCACATTTTTATATGTGATATAACATTAATTATGTCACATCATTTAATAGTATATGATGTTTATTCTTTCTCTTTTCCCCATTCTATTACTTCTTTTTTAATGCCATTTTTTTAAAAAACGCTGTATTTAAAATGAGATTTCAATTTTTCTTCTAAATTCAGATTTTTATCAACATCAAATATCAATTACATATCAAATTCAGATTCATATCAAATTCAAATTCACATCAAATTCATATTCACAGCAACAAATATCAACAATATTAATTACAAATTCACAATATCAATTACATATATATTCACAACAACAAATTACAAGTTCATGACAGTAGCAACAAATATAACAATATTGACAGTAGCAACATATTCACAATATCAATTACATATTCACAGCAACTAATATCATGCCAGTTCAGTAGCAATTTCCAGTAATTTCTTTCTTTACCCTACTGTAACAAAAAATAAAACAAACTAATAGAATAATGATCAATTCACACCAAAATATACAATAATAGTTAACAATTTCCAACAATGTGAAATTCACATATTAACAAATTATATAACTTTTAGTTGGAGCATATACTGACACCAGTAATCTTTTATTTCAATTATATCACTTTCAGAGTATGTTGAATCGAAGTTATCAAAGTACTATATGATATAATATTTGAATATAAATAAGTTAGAATCAAATATATATATATATATAGTTGATATATGAAAATCAAAATATAATGAAGAGTTAACTCAGAAAGACATGACTAGAGGCAATTGATTGAATATAGTAAAATGAAAATATAAAGAAATAGTTTAAACATCTTTTACTTGTAGTTGTGCAGTTGTTAACAACTTCAATAATGTTCAACAAACTTCATTAATTTCATATGATGCTTCATAATTAATTACAACTATCAAATCAAAACAATCAAAAACATCAAAACAAATCACAATCATACAGTAACGCATTCAGTAATTTGATGGATGCCAAACATAAAATCAAATGCTTTTGGAGCACCATACAATCAACAAAAGCAACAAAGGATTTAAATCTGAATACATGAATTTTCTACTGCAAGTGACCTCAACAAAAGATTTAAATAACAGTTCACAACTGCAATTTGTGACAACGACATTAACAAATTTTATACATATGTTACAACCGCAATTGCGACACATTATTTGACTGCAATATTCCATAATATCAATGATCACAACATGATAGTTAATTAAAAACCGCAATCTCAACCTATAAACAAGACATTTGTTATGATAAAATAAATACCAAATAAACACAAGTTTGAGTGTAACGAGCCATTAAATCGCAACTACATTAAGTGCAATTAAATGAGCAACAAGCATACCAAAAAATCAATGGGAAGAGACTCGAGCCTTGATTTTGATTGACACTCTTCAATTCTCGGAGTTTTCGGCGTCCCGAGAAAACCACTCTGTTTAACCAAATTAACAGGCGAAAGCATAAGAGGACTTTTATCAAACACTTTACGGTCATTAACCACTCTTCTCCTCGGACTTTTATCAAACACTTTACCGTCATTAACCTCACCCGATCCCCAACCTAAAGACTTGTTACACCGAAGCTGAGCAAGAGTATCATGTTTCAAATACTTGTTCCCTGAGCTCTTCAATTTTTTTCTCCCTTTTCCAACCTTCCAATTTCTCTCATTTGGCGTCACTTTCTCCATCGCTATATCACTGTAAAATTCCGATTTGAATAAACATATTCAATTCAACCTGAAAAAAATACATAATCACCAAAATTGAATTCACTATAAACTATCATAATAAAATAAAAACAAAAATAAAACAGAAAATTAATTATTAAATAGAAATTTCAACAAAATGAAGAAAAAGAAGAGAACTCACATTAGAGACAACAACAATTTTATCAGGTAACGATTTATCAATTTTAGAGACAACAACAAATTAATAAATACAGTACCTGAGACAACAATCACTCAGTAGAGGAGATGAAGGTTCGTAATAGGGTTCGAAGGGAGAGAACGTATTAAATATGTTTTTATTTATTAATTTATCAAGTATATATAACTTGAACTGAACTTGTAATTTTACAGCACTTTTGTCCATAAGCGATGTAAAAGGCTTTTAAAAATTAAATTTTAAAACATTTTGCAGAGTTTACAGCGCTTTTATACAAAGCATTCTTAAAAGCGCTGTAAATATAATGTGAGAGCGCTATATTTTACAACGCTTTTTATAAAAGCGTTGTAAATATTATATGAGAGCGCTATATTTTACAACGCTTTTATGCGAAGCGCTCTAAAAGCGCTGTAAACATTATGTGAAATCGCTATGACCCTACAACAGCGCTTTTCTGTAAATCCTAAACCCTTCATGACCCTACAACAGCGCTTTTTCTAAAGCGCTTGTCATTAAAGCGCTGTTGTATCCTCCGTTAATTTTAAAATATTATACAACAGCACTTTTAGTTATGAAGCGCTTTAAAATGCGCGCTTTAAAAGGCCATTTTTGGCGTAGTGATTATCTATTTTTTTAATTCACTGCGTATACATACATAACAATATTTTAATTACATTTAAATAATCAAAAAGTAAAAATAATAAAATATCATAAAATATATAAAAATATAACTATTACATCTTAACTATCAATGATAAAACTCATCCACAAACAATCTAATGAAGTTTAAATTAAAATAAATAAAAAATATTGAAACAAACAAACTCATTTAAATTAGCAGGCCTATGCAAAAGAAATTATACATTGAATATTTTCAAAGTAATATGCAATTTGTGTATTTTTTTTATGAAAGCTCGGGTATATATTATATTTATCTAATACAAAAGAAATTATTTATCTATAAAATTTGTTCATAAAACAGAGACACTAATATCAAAATATTAGATTGGATGAACGATAAATCATAGCATTGTTTCATTTGATAACAAAAATAATCAAAATCAAGTAGTGACGTCTTATCATTCTCAACAATATTTTGTGTTTTTGTCTTAAAAAAAAAAGTATTTTGGATTTCTTCATTGTAAACACTTTTCAAAAAAGGATACAATCAAAATATCTTTGAAAGAATCAAATGACATAACACCCCTTATTAAGAATTAATTATAATAAAGCTTAAGTTGAAATGAGACATAAAACACTGGTATAAGAAATATTAGTATATTCAAGATAAAAAGTAAAAAAATGATTGTATAAAAACTAATACTTACAGATATATATTAAATCAATTTTTACAAAACATATATTCTACTTTTTATAAAAAGAAAATATTCTATAATGACTGAATGTAAAATAATGTAAATAAAAAATAAATTAATGTAAGCAAAAATTTATTTTTAAGTGTCATATTTTGTTTTCCATTTTTTAATATCATTAAATAATTAATTAAATGATTAACTATTTAAATAATTAATTGGCTTAATTATTTAATTAAAACTTGCATTAAAGAATTAAATAATTTAAATTAACAAATAATTAATTAAAACATTAAATAACTTAAATAGCTAATTAAAACTTATTTTAATGAATTAAATAAATAACTTAAATCAAATAACTTAAACAAATAAAATTTTGGTTTAAGGGAGGGGTTGCTGCAGGGAGAAGGTGAGAAATTAGTACCCACCAAACAGATTTCTCACCTGTAAATAAATAAATAAATAAAATCGGTGAGAAATAGGCACCCCAAATTAATTTCACTTATACCTAAAAAGAGTGGTATTTTCGTATAGACCTATGCTATATCGTACGAATAAAATAAGCACGAGATTTGACGAACGTTGGTAAAAACTGGCCAAACATGATATGGTTGTAAAATTGAAGTTATTGGGTGGTTGGAAAGGTAATTCTCATTTAAGTGTTGTGCTATTCTTGTTTTTTAGTGTTGTGCTATTCTTGTTTTTCCGGTAATTATACATTTGTAAGAATGAACATTATCGTTTGGTATATAATATGCAAAATGTGGTGTTTTGGAATATAATTTTTTTTTAGTGTTATAAAAAAAATTTCTCCTATATTTTCTTACAACTAAATCACACTATTAAAATATAAATTATTTTTTTAATAATATTATTTTTATTCACAAAAAAAATTATTTTATTAGAAAATATATAGAGGAGTCCTTTAAGTTAAACAAGCATGTCAAATTGATTATTTAACATTTTTTTGTGTTTAGTTAATCTTTTATGTTTATAAAAGTTATAATGTTAACTATTTTTAATCTTAATTTCATTTGCATAATTTTTTGTTAGAGATTTTTAATATAATATTATAAGTTTTGTTATCAAATATATAAAGAACGATATAATAAATTTTTATATACTTTGATGACATAGATTGATATAATTTTGCGTTTAATTTCAAAAATTTAAAAAAAAAATTACATGAATTTATTGAAAAAATATAAATTTTAAATTTATGAATTTAAAATTAAAATTATTGATGTAAACATTTACAAAAATAAAAGAAGAAATTGACACTAAATAAAAGATAAATGATTAATGTATACTAAAAAAAATTATAAAATGTATTTTGTCTAGTTTATTTTATGCGACCACGCTTACTATCAGCAAACAAAAATCAGAGTCCCAACTCAAAACAATGACCATTAGGTAGGTAGTAGTGATTAATGATGAGGGGCTGGATAAGAACTATGACTCAAACTCACACTTACCTTATCTGCATCCTAAATATTTTTTAAACATAATATTTTAGTACTAATTAGAAGTATGATAAAGGTAAAAATCGAATCATCAACTTTTTTATCACTCTGTTATTTCATAGATAAATTTTAATTACTAAATCAATTAATTTTATATCCCTCCCCTTTCTATTATTGACTTGAATCAAATTTAAGAACAAAACATCAATTTTTTTTCTTCTTCTTCCTTGCAATTCTAGTATTTCTTGTTGTCACTGTTGGAAAAAACTACAACACGTAGTTAACAAAAAAATGTAACAGATTTTACAACAAATTTTAACGGCTGAGATTTTCTTACTGTTTTTCTAGATAATCCAAATCCATATATTCTTTCCATTTTTCTCATGTTTTGTTTTTCCTTTTACATGAACTCCAAAGGGTAAGCTCTAAAAGTTTCAACTTCTAAGTATACCCAACTGCCTCAACTTTTGTAAAACATTCAAGAGAATAACTTTGAAGTGATTTCAAGTTCAAAACAATTTTGGGTAGCTAGTGTTTTTCTCATATCTTCAATAGATTTGACTATATTAGACATGTCAAGTTGTGTGAAGAGATTTGGAAGATCATGGGTCTCTTTGGTTTCTAAGAGGGATTTGTCTACCTCCTGCATTCAGAAAGATGCTGCTGTTGTTGCTGAGAATGGTGTTAAATCATTGAACCTTTATTCTGCCATTAATCAAGCTCTTCATATTGCCTTGGACACTGATCCTCGGTGAGTGTAGTTCATTCATTCTATGGATTTTATGTTATTAGAATTTGGGTTTGACATAAGACAACCCTTTCAAAACTGACTTTAAAGTCAGGACTACCCCCACTTACAAACATACTTTCATTGCTATATTAGAATTGGGTTTGAGTCTAACCCAACCTCTATAAAACCAGCTTGTAAGGTGATGATTGTCCCCATTTACAAATGCATTGTCAGATGATATTCTATCAAATGTGGGACTCTTTACATATGTCATTGCTATCAGGGTTGCAACATTAACTGCATTTGATAGTAATTTTCCGCAATATCAAGGATTGTGATGCGACTGACTGCATTTAAAACTTCGATGTGTGCACACAAATATGTAAATAAGAAACTTAGGAACCTAATTCCTCCTAAATGTACCTTTGTTTCAAACTGTTTTGAATTGCTATCTTATGATTTAGTTTTTTTTGTTCTCAGAGTATTTTTTTCAGTTACTGTAGGTAGTGGTGAGTCGATTTAAGTGATGATATGGTTTGAGAATATCTTTATAGTTTTTCCAATTTTCTACCTTTTGGTGTGTATCATTTGTACAGTGCTCTTTTTAGTCTAAAAGGTGACATAAAATTCTGAACGGGAGGAGATCAGAGAAAAGTTGAGGTGGGAGATTGAGGGGGAAACAAACACTGTATTCGTAATATCTAATCTAGCTTCATTTCAATAAATTTTAGTACTGTTTTTTTTTTTAATGTTTTTGTTGAAAACTTAAGCTTTACTTTTAGATTAGAGGCTTTTCTTAGGGATGTGGTTATCTAGGTTGAAGATTCTATATAGGATTGAAGATTACAAATAGTTGCTAGTAACTCCAAAGTCTCAACACTCTTGTGTAAAACATTGTTCTTAGATGATTGCATTGTAAACAAAGGTTTTTTCTTTTGCAACGGACATTGTAAACAAAGGTTGCTACTAGAAGATTTATATAAGTACATCTGTCAGTACTCTTTGAGTCTTGACACTTTTCTTGATCCCCAGTGAATCTCAGACTTAACCCATCTCAACTTTTACTGATTATTACTGATCCGATGACTGTTTGTGTTGGTGAACTGAAATCTAAAATCTATGTGAAGTGTTTGAGTTACATAGCTCTTTCAATTGCATTATAAGCTGTTTCAATTTATCTTCAAATTTCGCAATTAGATATTGTTTGATTTTCTATTTTGCCAATATAAGTATCCTCTTTACATCCTTATGATCTCTTCATTTCATCTCAGTGCTTATGTTTTCGGAGAAGATGTAGGCTTTGGTGGGGTGTTTCGTTGCACAACTGGATTAGCAGATCGATTCGGTAAAAATAGGGTTTTCAATACTCCTCTCTGTGAGCAGGTATTTGAGTATGCATTTCATGCTTCCAAATAATTTGATTGTGCAGCTATTGAGTTTCTTATTTTTATTGCTAAAGATCTTTTTAAATATTCCTGTGATTGGTATATCCTAAGCATTAATTTAAAAAATTGATATTGAAATGATACTCGCAGGGTATTGTTGGCTTTGGCATCGGTCTAGCTGCTATGGTGAGTCTAAGAGGTTAAAATAATGTACTTTCTGTTTTACCATCAAACCTTACTACAATCTGATATAATGAAATTTTCTTATAATACATATGTTTTTACATGGCAGGGCAATCGAGCCATAGCAGAAATCCAGTTTGCAGATTACATTTTTCCGGCTTTTGATCAGGCATGCTCTCTTTATAAGGCTTTGATTTGTCTTAATCAACTCATCTTTTGATCAGTAATTGACTAATTTTTGTTTCTAGATTGTCAATGAAGCTGCTAAATTCAGATACCGGAGTGGAAATCAATTTAATTGCGGCGGTAAAATTCTTTCACAGCTCTAGCATTGAAGTTTTCGGCTTATCTCTATTTTTACTTGTGTTTAAAGGTTTTTAACATTTCCTGTAGGTTTAACAATTAGAACCCCTTATGGAGCAGTAGGCCATGGTGGTCATTACCACTCTCAATCTCCTGAGGCTTTCTTCTGTCATGTTCCTGGTATCAAAGTATAGTTCTTTCATATTGATTTCAATCTGTTATTTAGAACCCTATTTTTTTGATAATTTTGTTTGTTGTTTCTCTTTTTTCAAATAATAGCAAATTAGTTACATGCATCCACACATATATGTATGTATATATATATATATATGTATATTTATATTTATATATATATATATCTATATATATTATATAATATAATAATAGAATCAAGAATTTGTACCTTAAGGATCCATGAGAACCGAGAAATACTAGGTGATGAGAGAATTAGGACAGATAGAGAACAAGGATGACCGAATATACCTTAAGGAATTTGGTTTTCTCATCATGTTGAGTTTGCTTATTTTCGTAATCGATTCATCTTTTACAAATGCCTCTCTATGAGATACTACGTGATAAGAGAATTAGAATTGGTAGAGAACAAGGATGAGATAAACTACCTTTAGTAATTTGGCTTGTGTATTATGTTGAGTTTGCTTATTTTCGTATTATTCATTTTTCTCAAATGCATCTTTCTGGTATAGGTGGTCATCCCTCGAAGTCCAAAGCAAGCAAAAGGGCTATTGTTATCTTGTATAAGGGATCCGAATCCTATTGTATTTTTCGAACCAAAGGTTTGTATTCTACAACAATAACCTTAGTGAATCGTGTGCATAGAATGATAGTATGTGATGTTATCCGTATCTATTATGTAATTCGTTGTTTCAGTGGCTTTATCGTTTGGCTGTTGAAGAAGTACCGGAGGATGATTACATGTTGCCTTTATCTGAGGCTGAGGTACACAACAAGTCCTAAAAAAGAAGAAAAGGAAGTTCTGAATAACATTATTTTTTTGCAACAGCTAATATTAGTAATTAGCATTGTTAATATTACTCAGGTGATTCGGCAAGGATGCGATATTACACTTGTTGGATGGGGAGGTCAATTATCTATAATGGAACAGGCTTGTCTTGATGCCGAAAAAGTAAGTAACTGCTGCTTTGAAGTGAGAACATGTATTCTGCATTACATCATATTTGTGTATACTTTTAAAATGACGATTAAAAAGGAATGGAGGTAGTAGTTGATATTTTTTTTACACAACTTAATGTCGATTCATAATTTATATATTTCCTTAATAAAGGAGTTGTAATATTTCAGTTGAAGACAGTTTGACATTACAATTTCCCATTTCCATGAGAATATATGTCTAGAAATCTAGATTTTTCATGTCTATTGAAATTGTAATTTTATGATGAGATTCTGCAGGAAGGAATTTCTTGTGAATTGATAGATCTGAAGACACTAATTCCTTGGGATAAAGAAACAGTGGAGGCCTCAGTAAAGAAGACAGGAAGACTGCTTGTGAGTAAATATTTTTATCGAATAATGCCGAAACCAGATTGATATTGCCCACCCTACATGATGCATTGAATGAACTTTGTAGATTAGTCATGAAGCTCCAGTGACTGGAGGTTTTGGAGCTGAAATCTCGGCTTCCATTATCGAACGCTGCTTCTCAAGGGTATGGATCTCTATTAAAACTCATGGCCTCTCTATTATCTGTTATTGTACTTTGCAAGTTGTAGCCTCTTATACAGCACCGACACTTCGCATTGAAGGCATTTCACGCACTGATATTTGTAGTTACTTACAATCACTTTCATGTTTTCAAACTAGTATCGGTGTCTGCGTGCAGTGTCAAAGTCGTGTTCGGTGTTTGTGTCAGTGCTTCATAGGAAACCTCGCCTCTCTTGCCTATTCATAGTTTTGCATATTGCAACCTTGGTTCAAAATATAACCTTTTAACTAGATCTTTGGATTTAGTGTCATATTCTCTTCCTACCTTCTCTCTCTCGCGCACACACACACACAAAAAATTACTTACAAATAGAAACTATGTTAAGTCAACACCTCTGTGACTTGATTTTAATGAGAACAAACTTTATGATCATACTTTTAGTTTTTGTTCATAAGTTACTAATGTTTTAGCTTTTCAATATTTTGCAATCACAACTTAATTATTTTAGAGTTAGACTTGAAGATCCTTGAGTCATATCATGTACATGTCTTATTCATTTGAGATGGTTCTATAACCATTGGAATATGCTGACTTAAATGAAACAAAAAATCTTCAATTTTCTTCTGAATCATGTTTTGTAAATATCTCAAAAAGCATGCTTCTGCATCAATGAATGAAAACTTCAAGAAAATTCAACAACTGAGAGACATATCTAAATGCTGTCTTCCTCTTATGTTGTACAGTTAGAGGCCCCTGTAGCAAGAGTTTGTGGTCTAGACACTCCTTTTCCTCTGGTTTTTGAACCCTTCTACATGCCAACCAAGAATAAGGTAATAATTTATCTTAATATTTTGCCTTATTTGACGAGAAAATAATGTGCCCTGAAATATAAACATCATTTCAAGTTACAAAATATATTTTTAAATTTGGCCCTTATTAATAATACTAATTTGTCTTGGGAAATGAAAAATCAGAGTTGAATGTATTTTTACACGAGGTTATTTTCGGAACATTCTTACACAAAATGGACAAATTAAATACTCGTCATGTTTTTCTTAATATATGTGAGATTGATTAAATTAAAGAGACTTAAGGAATGGAAGTAGTATTTATGTATACAGCATGGTAAAGAGCTATCTTGACTGATGCAAGTATTACTCATTTGATGATGCAGATATTGGATGCAATTAAATCAACTGTTAACTACTAATGTGCTTAATCACTTTCTTCTTACCAACCATATGATCTTGATGCCATCATCTTAAATGATCATACTCGCGGTCACTGATGTAAGACTTGGGAGGAAACTCATTCATTGTAGTTTTTTTTCTCTCAATATGATGAAAAATGTGAAGTGTCTCCATTATGAATTCTCCTATGATAACAGATGTCCTATATTGATGTGTCACAATAATGGTGGGGAAATACATCTAGTGTCCATGTGCCAAATTTAATAATTAATAATGAAAATGATGATGATATTTGTTCCTTTTCCTTGCTTTGGTTGTTAGGTTTCAACTTCAAACTTTAATTGAAATGCTTAATTACGATTCACCTAAATTGCGCAGCCGAATTGCACTCTTGTGGGGTGGTATTTAAGATGACAATTTCAAAACTCTGTTCATTGTATTTGTGGAAATACTGTGTTTTTATTTTTTTAAATGAGTCTTTATTTTATCTTGACGAGAGATTTTTTAAGTGAAATATTGTCATGTAGATCAGATAAAATGTTAGATAATGAAGATGTATTTTCAAAAATAACGAAAACACTTTTTTTATATTTATACTGTTTCTAAAAATGTAGACAATTATTCATTTTACAAAGTTTCTTACCTTCTAATCGATGAGTGAAATTTAATATAAAGTTTAGGAAATGAAAATAAGAAATATTTTTACGAAGTAAATAGACCTTAAATTATCTCTAATTAAATTCATAACTTTTTTATGGATTTTTTTGTTCATTTCATTTTGAATAGATTATAATTTTAGTCATTGAATTATCTTTCTCTAGATTTCTCTTTAAACTATTAAAATCTATTGAAAGGTTTAAACTATTATTGGATTTAACTATTTAGTCCTCCATCAATTTTCTCATTTGGATGTCACTATTTTTTTTTATTGTTTGGTCCTTAAACCATAGTTTTAAATTGCACTTGTGGTGGTGGATGATGATTGCGAGCGCATTGTCACAACTAAAATATTATGATTTTACCACGTGATGTTGTCTGCAATTTAAAATTCTGTCTTCAACTATAAAAATAAAATTAATATAATCCATAAAGTATCATAACAAATAATTTATTTCACTAAAAAAATGAATAAACTAATAAGCACATAAAACTAATATTCCGAGTAAACTAGTACACCATTTATTTTGTGTATTTTTGTTGAGGGCAACATCCATCTTCACATTCTCCATTTCTATTTGAAATATTTTTTTTAGATTTCTACCCTAAGCGTAATTAATTTTGGTTTACTAATTCTATGGAGATTTGTGAACATGATGAAGAAAGCTATGCAACTGAATATTCCTTTATGATTTTATTAATTCAATTATATTATAATACAAGAATAATTAAGTTTATGTACAAGGGATAGGAAGAGAATTATTAGTTAATACCAACAGAACTAACTGAATCAGATTTAACACCTAAACTATATTTGATAAGTCATTGGAGTTTTGGGCCTTAACAGCAGCCAACTCCTAGGATCATATGTGTTTTGGGCCTTAACAGCACCTACAATAGAACGATAGGGTGTTGGGTCATATGTGTTCATAGGATCAGAAGCTGAACGTTTAACAATGGAGACCATATGATTAGTTGTGGACATGTTGGTCTTGTGAAATAGATCATAGATATATTAAATTTAACTACAGACAAGGCTTCCAACAACGGTTCAGTTAACTTGTATTCCAAGTAAATAGTGAAGGTTGTCTGGTTGCTTGAAGGTAAGCTTTGAGTGAAAAAAATTAATGAGAAATTGGATAGCCTGAGGCTGAGTTTCTAGTGATGATTACATCATCCACATATACTAGGATATTGAGAGTAAGAGAGGGAGTAATTTTGGTAGAAAAGGACACATCACTTTTGGTGGATTGCAAGCCATGTTGGTGAGAAAAGAATATAATTTTTAGAACCAAGCAATTGGGGGCTTGTTTAGGCCATAGAGTGATTTGTGAAAGCATTGTTAATGTTAGAGAGGTCTCCATTTAAGAAAGCATTGTTAATGTCTATTTGTTGTATAGGAAAATTGTTGGTGAGTGGAATGATAAGTATAACTCGAATGATGGTAGGCTTGACCATAGGGATTAAAGTCTTTGAAAACTCCAAAACTTATTGTCGTTGATAACTTTTGCTACAAGTCGAGCTTTATTTTTAGAGATAGTTCCATCGGGATTATATTTGACAGAAAAAAAACCCATTTGCAGCATGAGGAGGGAGTCTGACAAAAGTTCATGTCTTGGTGTGTTGAAGAGCATTGAATTCTTGCTCCATGGCTGACTTCCAATGAGGACATTTCAAAGCTGTTTTGATTAATATTAGTGCAGTGTGCAAAGTTGTTTCCTAATTGGACTTTGAAGTTGTTGGAATATATGTTTTAGGCTTGAAATACTATATTTGCCTCTTTGTTAACATGTTATGATGATTGGTGACAGCTCTGGGAATAGGACAGTGGGAGAGACAGGTGCAGGAACATAATGTGTTGGATCAAGTGAAGAAGATGGAGATTAAGAGGTTGTCTAATCTGGGTCAAGGTGAGACGAAGCTGATAGATTGAGTTGTTGAGGGCTGTAGGTATGTGTAGCATCATATTGTTGATTAATTGAGGATGTTTGTAGAAGAACAAAATGAGTGGTCTCAGTACTAGCATATTCAACAGAGTTGTGCAAAAGGAATCAACATCACTAGTAGTGATTAGAAGAAATCTATTATGACAAGAATAACATGAATGGAAGCAGAATGCTCAATATGAGATGGAAAAACTACATCATTTGAAGTAGAATTGAAGTAAGAGTTAACATGAAAAGGAAATAAGTTTTCATCAAATTTGACGTGTCTTGAAATGTATACTTTACTACAAGGTGCAAGGCAAAGGAAACCTTTATCACTAGAACTAAAGCCTAGAAAAACGCATTGTTCAGACCTGAACTATAGTTTATGTTTATTGTGTGACCTCAAGTAAGATTTTAAAGTATTATAATTAGGAATTTGATTGAAAAACATTTGTAAAGGAGTTGAGTAATTGAGGAGAAGAGTAGGTAGTTTGTTTATGATGCAAACAACTGTTCTAAATGCCTCCCCTCTCCCGATACTTCAAAGGCATAGAAGCATTAGCTAAGAGAATGAGTCCTACCTCAGTAATATGACGATGTTTGTGTTCATCTTATCCATTTTATTCGTGTGTGTAAGGACAATTGACACGATGAGTAATACCATGAGTAGTGAGGAAAAGAGCAAATGCAACATATTCCTTTCCTCCATCTGTTTGGATTGATTTGATTTTGAATCCTCAACCATAGTCTGAATTGAGCATGAAAGTTCTTGAGACTTGGCTTGCAAAAGGTAGATCCATGTGAACATGGAAAAAACATCAATAAAATGTAAATATTATTTGCTTCTGTTAGTAGACACAATAGGTGTAGGACCCCAAATACCGGATTATATAAGTTATAAATGTGTATCATAATCAAAAGTAGAATTAACAAAAGGAAGTTTATGAGATTTTCCTAACCAACATGCTTTGCAAACAATAGGAATTTTATGAAGTAGCAAAATTGATTTACAAGGAAGGGGGGTTTGAATTGTAAATCTCCCTTTTTAAAATTTCCTGAAAAACATCAGTTTTAAACTCAAGAAAGTTCTTGGTTAAGGAAGCAGAAAAACGGAGAACGTTCTTGGTTTTATCAGAAAACGAAGAACGTTCAGATTAGTGTGTAAAACAGAAAAACGGTTTTGTATTTTAATCTTAAAAACAATCAAACTTGATAAGGAGATTAAAGATAAGAAATACCACACACAGATGTATCCTGGTTCACCCAACTTGGGCTACGTCCAGTCCCCACAATTGTGAGATTTTCCACTAAGTGTTTAAAACAAGAACCTTCTTGGTTTTACAGCACCTAGCCTAGATCAACCTTGATCTTTGTTTACAGAACTTAATATAATTCCACCTGGTATCAGATTAATCAAATCACCTATCTGTCTTGATAGGATTTCTTACAATTTACCTCAAACTATATTAAACTTTTATAGTTTGAGTTTTACAATAATAATGAGATTGTTTAGAATCTGAAATGTCTCAACTCTTGTTTGAGATTTCGATTCTTTTACAGATAAATCAGTATGAATATATCAGAGTAAAAAGAATTTAACTACAACTGATTATGTAAATGATTTGCAGAATTTCAAGTATGTGAATGTGAATGATTTGGAGAAACTTGTTAGCACTTGAACTTCTGTGTTTTCCTTGAGGAGTGGCCTTCCTTTTATAGGCTTGAGAGCATTTAATGAAGGCTAATATAGCCGTTGTTAATGCCTTTATCTGACTTGACCAGAGGCATTATTTTTAAATAAAAATAATCCACTTTTGACTCTTTTTATTTTCTGTTTAGGCTGAGTTGTATGTTGCGTTTTGAATCAAACTTTCTTGAATATTTAATGATCCTCTAATGCTTCTGATAAGAGATAATATTGCTAGTTTGAACTGAAGCTTTGAACCATTCAAAACAGATTGAAAACGATCATGAAAGCTTGATGTAGGAAGCTTGTACTAAAGCTTTTAAAACTGACTGGAGATTGATGATCATTCTGGACTTTTTGTACTTTAGGTATCCTTGGAGGCTGATAATCAATCTGGACGTTTTTGTGGCCATATTGGAAACTGACTTTGACTTCAAGATTGTTTTAACAGTCTGGACAGGCTTGTTTGAGAGTCTTTTTCTTTTGCAATTTGAATGTCCTCTTTGATTTGAATAGATCCTATGTGGTCTCTGCCATGTAGTGATCATATTCATGTAACTTCCAGAGCCAACAACTTTAATTAAGTGATGGAGAAAGTTGGGTCTTTATGCTGTCACAGCCTGGCGAACATTCTCCGTTTTCCAGAATGTGAAGAATGTTCTCTGCTGCTGTTTTCTTTGATTCTTTTGAAACCTATCTTTGAATTAACACACTCAAAAGCACAGGTTAAATTAACAATATACTTAGAATCATAATTAACAATCTTTTAATTAACCTTTGTTTATTTTCGTCAAAACTTTAAAATTGAGAGTTTGTCTTAACAATCTCCCCCTTTTTGATGATGACAAACATGTTAATTTAGATTTTAATTTTGATTCTAATTTTGAAAGAGCTTGAAAGCTCCCCCTCAATTTGTGCAGTGATTTAAATTTAACAGAAGATAAATCATGCAATTTCAAAAGATAAATCAATTCAGCAAATGGATTCATAAAGAGATTTCATTAGATATCAATGACAATTACATAGTGAGATTAAGTCAGAAAATATACAGAAGTACCAAATACAAAAGGACTTCTATCTAATTAAGGACTAAAACTTAATCTAAAATCTTCAAATTAATTCTCCCCCTTTGTCACAACAAAAAGGTAGGAGAAAAAGATCCTAAGATGCCAAGGATGGTGAAGATCCTTCTGAAGATGAGGACTTGGCAGGATTAGCAACAGGTTGAGGAGATGGAGAAGGATGAATAGGAGGAGGAACAAGTCCAAGCTTTGGAGCAAGTTGTTCTTTTATCCATGTGCGCAGGAGGGTGGACTCTAAATCCTACTGAGTTTGGCGTGCCATAATAGTTTGTAGGGCAGCCATGATCTCAGAGTTTGTAGGTTCCTTTGGTGGAGGAGGAGGAGGAGGAGGCATAGCAGAAGCAGGATGAGTGGAAGTTGGAGGAGTGGAGGCAAAAGGTGAGGGATTGGTTTTCTGATTAATGGATGGTCCAGGAGTATCAGAAAAAGTCAAGAATTGACTTATCCCAAAGAGAGAAGGATTGGTTTTCTGTGGGGAAATGAAGAGGGGTGACATAGAGGAGACGTGCTGATGTGGTAGGAGAGTGCACATGTCGTCTATGGGTGAATGGATGTGGTGGAGAAAGTCTGTGGAGGACAAGGTTGTAGTTGGGGGAAAAATGGAGAAAGTGTGAGGAAGGTTTGGGGAACTTTCTCTGTTTTCAACAGAATGTTCTTGAGCAATTTCAGCTGCTTCAGAAAGGTCTGGAGATGGTTGTGGGGAGGCTGGGATTGGAGCAGGATCAGCAACTCATTTTAGTGAGGATGGAAAGGATGAGGGAGCAGCTGCCTCAGAAGAAGCTTTCTTCATGTGAGAGATGTTTTTCGAAGAAAACTTAGAGATTTTGATCAAGCTTTTCTCATTACTGAGAGGGATTTGAAAATGCCTGAATATCTTGGTCAAAATCATCCCATAAGGGACAATATTCTTCTTGTAATCCTTGTTGACTGCAGTAATCATATGATTGATGATTATGTGGGGAAGGTTTAGGCGCTTGCAGTTTAAAAGGTGATGGATTACAAGGGCATCATTATCAGAGACATACTCATGACTTCCACAGTGGGGAAGTATGGTGTGATGACTGATGTTATTGAAAATTTTGGGAAGGGGTTTGAGGAAGGTTGAGAGTTGTCGTGTAGACCCTTCTAGGAACAGATCAGAGAGTACCTCTGTCTTGTTCAGGTTTAAAGCATTATACCATTTTTCTCCATAAATGGTAGGCCCTTCAGTGGGAAGATTCAGAATTGTGGCCAGAGTTTCAAGGGTTAGGATGATTTCAATCCCTTTAACTTTGGAGATGATTAGGGACTTATCAGGGAAAGTTTTTGCTTGGCAGTAGAATGCCCTGATTACATCTGGGTAATAGCATTCTGATGTCTGAAGGAAGGAAGTCCAACCTAAAACATCAGTGTGATGTTTTATAGCATTTCCATCAACGACCAGATTGTCAAACATGACAACCCGTCCCACTCCAATAGGACGATCAGCCCATTTCTCTTTGAAAATTTTAGTTGCAGAGAGGGGAATCAGAGGGATGTTATTGGGGTAATCAGAGGGATAGTTTTGAGGGTCAGATGGAGAATGTTGGGGAGCGAAGGAGTAGTGTGGGGGGCAGAAGGAATAGTGGGGGGTCAGAAGAAACGTTTGGAGGGGCAGA